>RJWH01003989.1:0-126396 GCA_004363575.1 Solenodon paradoxus
ATACCCTGGGTCTCAAACCCTTCTCCTTGGGCCCTACATGGCCTGTGTCTCAGCCACTGAGCCATAGGGGTGGGCCAAACCCCAGTTCTTATGCTCTGAGATACAATTCAGGCAGGTGAGCTAATTCTCTGGCCTCAGTTTCCTCTATATAAGATAGAAATGAAAAATTCATGTCATTGTGAAGGTTTCAAGGGGCTAAAGAATTTAAGGAGAAAGGATGCTCAAAAAAGATGACGTCTGACTAGGTGCTCCCTCATTTCTTCAGGGCCTGCCCTCAATCTGCTCTTCTAAGTACCTCATCTCCGAGACTCCCCTGCCTGTTGGACAGGCACCTTAGGCTCCAGTTTTGCTCACAGATCTCCCTCTTCTAGAAGGTGGAGCTCTCATTTGTGTGAAATAAAATCGCAAAGAGGATGGAAGAGGATGGAAGTTGCCGAGGGAGACGTTAAAGGCTGTTCCTCCAGGAGGCACCTTCTCATGGTCCACACCCAAGTCGTCTGAGCCGCCTGAGCATGCCCATACTCTGTGATTTTGATTATTTTAAGTATCACATTCAGAAGCAGTAAGCACATTCATATTGTTGAGACAGTCTCACCACCAACCACGTCCAGCATTTTTTCATAATCCCTTGGAAATTTCCTGCCTATTAAATAAATACTAACTCCCTCTCCCTGGCCAGCGGTAGCACTGCTTTCTGTCTGTGACCGACTACTCAGCTACATCCTAATGTGAGATGATATGTGTCTTTTGTGTCTTGTGCAGCTGCTTTTAAAACACATTGTAGATGTGCTCTACCAAGTATCCTGATGTTGCACACACAAAAACACACATTTGCACAGGAGTGGAAATAAGTATAGACTCCTATGCTGGCATATCCTCATGACCTAGTGGGTTAGTCCACTTCGGTGCAGGCCAGATGCAGCTCAAGGTCCCGGGTTCAAGACCCAGGTCAGAGGAAACAACCAAGGTGAACGGCAAAATAAGACAAAATAAATACTTCTTTTCTACTTTCTCTACTCTTTTCCAGCCTGCCTGCTCACCTTCATTCCTGCCTATACCTTCCCTGAAAAAAAGAAAAAAAGAATCCTATGTTTACAGCTCTATTTACATTTTATCCAAATAGAAATCTGAGTAAACTCAATGTAAAAACTCACAAAATCCCACACAATTCAGTATAAGGAGAGATAATATTTGGCTAAAACAAAACCCCACACTTGTTTAATAGTAGAAGGGGTCTTGGTTCTGGTTGTCTGTCTTCACATTGACACACAGTCTTTTCACTTCAGTTCTGAGAACAGCTGTTTACAGAACTGTAGCATCGAAGCTTGGTTTGAGAGGCGAATGAAACCATACATTTAAACCAGAATGATGTCAAGCAAGCAATTCTTGAAGATCCATTTTAAGGTGGTGTTACTAGATAACAAAAGAAAATTAGTTTTTTCTTGGAGATAAGATTAGCATTGGGATGCTATTGAAATCTGAATTAAAGAGAGGCATCTCATCTAATTCCTGCTAGAGTTGGGAAGAGAAAAATCCTCTGTTGTAATTACCCACTACACCTGCTGTTAATGAACAAGTTAGTTCATATAATGATAAACTCTGAGAAGAAGGATCTGAAATCACTGCTATGGCCCGGTCCTCTTGAGTTCAGCCTGCCTATCCAACTGGTCCAACAATCTATTGATATGAAACTTGTACCTTAAAACATTCACTTGCTCACAGATCTATGGCTGGGGTTTGATGGGGACGTCTTATCTCTGCTCCATGAAGCCTTACCTGGGTGAAGATTGGAGGACTGGAATCATTTCAAGCAGAGATTGGGACAGTTTTTGGTAAAGGACCAGAGAGTCGATTATTTTTCACTTTGTGGATTCTATGATGTCCATCATAACTTCTCAACTCTGCCATTAGAGCATCACAGAAGTCATAGACAAATAAATGGGCATGGTTGTGTTCCAATAAAACTTCATGAGAGCAGGAAACAGGTCAGATTTGGTTCTAATAAAACTAGAAGAACGGGCAGCAGAGTGCTCGGGTTGGGTGGCCGTCCTGGCGAGAGGGGAACAACCAAGATGAACAGCTAAATAAGATAAATTGCTTCTTCCCCCCTCTCTGCCTGCCTGCTCCCCTTCATTCCCACCTGCACCTTTTCTTTAAAACAAACAAACAACACAGGCGACAGGACAGATTTGGCCCGCAGGTCTAAAGTTGTCAACCCTGATCGCACCGCTTGTGCACGCACACGCCTGGCAGCTGATGCCGGCTGCTGGCAGGGCCTTACCCTGCGTCTTTCAGTCAAAATGCCTCCATGTGGTCTCTCCCCGGGTATATCCTCACAGCTGTAGCGCTGACTCCAAGAGCAGGTGTTCGGGGCAAGCAGCCAGGAGGAAGCGCTATCTTCTTATGAGCTCACCTGGGGCCACATAACGTCACTCTGACCACATACCATTTGCTGAGAAGTCACAAGGGCCCCCGAGGTTGAAGGAGAGGAAGTATGGACTCTGCTGCTTCACAGGATAGTGACAAGGTCCTGGAAAAGCATGTAGGACCAGGAATATTAAAGCGTCCATTTTTGGACAAGATTTCAACACTCCTACTACTTTTTTTGTTTTTGAAAGAGAGAGAGAGCAAGACACATTTATTCTTATTGAGTTATTCACATTGATTTCTCCCCACTCCCCACCCCCAGACCTGGGACATGAACCCTGGTCCTTGGGATGTACATGGACTGTGCTCCTTCAGAGGCAATGGACCCAACTTCTACTCCACCAGGCACACGAGCTGGTTATAATTTTTTAATTAATTAATTTTAGTTTTACACATTAAAATAAACTCACATGCATAGGTTCCCCATTCTTTAGATATGTCAGCACACCCTGCCCTCCACCACATCTCCAAGTGTTCCTCCCCACTGTCCAGTGGGCCCCGCCACCATTTGCCCCTGCCTGCCCCGTTCCCTGTAGGTAAGCTCGGTTTTGCTGCAAGTGACCAAGGGTTGGTTTTGTTTCATCTGTGCCTTTGTTTTGTCTATTCACATTCCACCTGTGAGTGAGGTCATCTGGTCTCTATCTTTCTTCTTTGACTTGTTTCACTCAGCATCATCCTCTCTAGATCCCTGGAGGGTTGATTCAAATGACAGGGTGTCATCTCTTCTCAGGGCTGTGTAGTATTCCACTGTATATATGGACCTAATCTTTATCCATCATCTGACGTTGGGCCCTTATGTAGTTTCCAGTTCTTAGTGATTGTGATAGGGCTGCATACATCTCTGTGAATGAGTATTTTTGTATTGTTTGTCTCCTACTACTGCTTTTGTTTTGTTTCAAAGAAAAAGGTGCAGGCAGGAATGAAGGCGAGCCAGCAGGCAGGAAGAGAGAGGAGGAAGAAACACTGAATTTATTTTATTTGGTTGCTCATCTTGGTTGCTTCTTCCAAGTCTTGAACCCAGGTCCGAGGGATGTATGTGGACTACATCTGGCAGACTTCACCAGTAAGCTGCCAGGCCATACTGCTCCTACTTTGAAATAATCATGCCATTTCAAGTCTGCACTTACACCCAGGATGTGATATCATTCGAGCCTCGTCTGTGCTGAAAACATTCACAAACACACAGAAACTTCATGGAACATTGTGAAAGAATCATCTAGGTGGTTCAGAATAAACTAAGCATTGTTTTTCTAATATCATTAAAATGAAAAGGCAAATTTCAAAATAATTCTGAAGAGAGATAGTACAGATTTTGGAAACGATATTCTTCATTTGAGAAATAGGAATCTAAGCCTTAGGCTAGAAGGGCAAAGAGTCTCTCCCAGCCCTGCAAGGTCCAGCCTGTCTTCCCGGGGTCAAGTCCAGCAGGCACGCACTTGTGCATCTGCTGAAAGTCATTGCCCGCGCTCCCTTGGGAAGCTGTGGTTCAAGGGTTTGGTCTTGGCCATCTGTCTCCTTCCCTCAGGGACACTCTTCACAGGCCCTAATTGCTCTTAACCATTTTCAACTGCATTGCAGCTCTCCAGCAACCTCTTCACACCAGTATGAGGAAGAGCTTCTCTCCTTTTGTCTGGAGTTCTGGTTTGACATGCCTTAGCTTTGAGGATTAAAGCATTTGAGGTTTTGCTTGGTGTCCATCCGGAAGGGCTGGCCATTGGACGCAGGGTGCCAGTTGGTAGAAAGAGAAGGCACGAGAAATCCTTTCCTGCTTAACCACCTGATTTCCGTCTCGGGATCACTCCAGCAAGGGGCTCTCAGGAATGCTGCCCATTCTGACACAGCCGTGGCTGAGGTCTTCACTCAATGCTCTCAGCGACGGGAGACCCCCATTCAGAGGATCCACGGAGGCAGATTGATATCGCTCTCTGAAGGCCCTCAGGGGAAGGGGAGTACAGCGTTGACCCCAAGGAGTTCCTAAGTGTCACGCGGGATGACGGTGACAGTCACATCCCTCACACCTTCTCCTGGGCTGAGGGCAGGGGGCACGGTTGGTGTGGGGGCTTTGAAGACCTCACTGAGCAGCTGGAAAAGAAGCAGCACATCCAGGAGACGGGGAGATGTTTGGTTAAAGGCTATTTTGCTGTTTCTATTTGCATTTGGTAGCTGAGAGGTGCGCTGTGGCCTTTTCTCCGGTCCCTCCTGGCCAGGGGTATCTATCTTAAGAGGCTTTCCTGCTATTCAGGCCCCTCCTGACAGCCAAACGGCTCCATGACTCACGTAGCTGCTGTAGAGATAATTCCAACGTCAGACGCGGAGGCCGGATTTGGAAGGAGAGCAATGACTCTTCAGAAGCAAGTCTCTTCTCATCAGGCAAACACCCCTAATTAAGAAATCCAGAGACAGATTCTGTGTCACGGAAACCTGTTTCCTTTGACTCAGATTGTTCCAGGAACTGCTGCAGGCTACCAGCCTCCCTCCTTCCTGGGTTGGGGGCCTTCTCCTCCTGGTCTTGTGAAATTGCTTCCATGCGTCAGGTGTGTCCCCGATGACTGGAGAAATGGGTGTGGACAAGCAGAGTTCGTGCCCTCAAGCAGCCAACAGCTGCGGAAAGTTATCTTGGAGAGGCAATCTCCAAGTGCTGCTCGATCACAATAGGCAGGTGAGAGCTCTGGGTACCACTTTGGATGGAATTGCGTTCCTCCAGAAATTCAAAAGTCCCCCCAAAGCCCTGTCCCCCCAGCCCCCTGAAGGTGGTCTTGTGTGGAGATAAGGCCTTTGCAGAGGGAGCTAAGGTGAATGAAGTCATTCGGGTGCGCATTAGGGAGAACGTGCTAGAACAGACCTCTCTTCACAGCCCTGGGAAGGAGTCAACCCTTGATGGATGACACTGGGTATTAGACTCGTAGTCCCCAGAAATGTGAGACAAGAGGTTCCAGCTGCTGAGACCAATCAGTCTGGAACTCAGCTAGAACAGGCCCGGCAAAGTAGGTAGACACTCAAGGGTGCCCTTCTGCTCTTGGGCAATTTGGTGGGGAAAACTGGCGGTGGATGTCAACAAAATGTTTGCATGAGCTAGACAGCTGATAAATTCAGTCATTTGCTTATTTGTTCATTCTTTTCCTGTCTCTTTGCCCT
Source organism: Solenodon paradoxus (assembly GCA_004363575.1). Lineage (NCBI taxonomy): Eukaryota > Metazoa > Chordata > Mammalia > Eulipotyphla > Solenodontidae > Solenodon > Solenodon paradoxus. The sequence continues at coordinate 5,563 of RJWH01003989.1, forward strand.
GGATGACTTCTTTTTTATTACACTTACCACTATCTGGGAAATTATTTTTATCTTTGTTTACTGGTCCGCTGTTTCTCCACTAGCTTCATGATCAATGTGCAGTATTTGTTGAACATGACCCTTTCTGGTTCCCTTCCCTCTCGTGCTCCCTTCGATATTTAGCATCCGTACACTTAGTACATGCCCAGCACTGCATGCTCATCTGTGTCAGAACATCAAGGGGCTTGAGGGGTCTCTGGTCTCTGAGGAGGTTGTGATTTCAGGAGAGAGACAGCAGGTCCATGCGAGGGACTGCACCCCACTCCCAGGTGCTGGGTGAGTGCTCAGGGGTCAGGAGGTGGAGGAGGGAGGGCGCGGTGGGTGGAGGACTGTGCTGGAGATGAGAGAAGGGACTAGGGGAGAGTAATGGGGAGTAGACCCATCTGCCTTCCCTAACTCCCGGGAGCAATGTTTCGGGGGGACGAGTGAGACCACCCAGGCCAGGGGCTGGGCCAGGCACAGGCTGCAGGTGAGCTACACCAACTAGAAACTTCATTCTGGCATCGGAGGCGGTCGGAGCCAACACCCATGGTCATCCTGGGCTCTTCGCTGCAATGCCTGCACATGAAAGGTCACCTTGGGAACTGAAGAAGAATGCGAATGTCACGCCCTCCTTTGATCCAGGATGCCCCAGAAACCACAGGCAAGGCTTCAAGGGGAGGAATCCTTTTAGGATGTGATTGGACAGCAGGGAGTCTTCTGGAGGCAAGACCCAGGCCACTGGGGCTGTCATGAGACTTCTGTGGTGTCAAATGACGGGGATAACTGCTGGAAATAAGACATCTGGCCGCATTCCACTGGGTTAGCCGCCTTTCCTGAGTGTGAGAAGTGCTGTGTGTGACATCAGAAGGAGGCGTTGACAGCCCTGCATCCTGTTTCTGATACTCGACAGCGTTTCACTGGTGGGAGCAGAGCAGCGGCTGCACCGTTAACTGGTCTCCTGCTTGTGAGGCCCCGTCAGCTTCCTGCAGGTGCTCACGGAGAGGATCGTCCCCGAAGGGGTTCTCCGCACCGCTGGCTTTGTACATGAGGCTCTTGGGGACGTTGGGTCGAGAGGTTTAGGGCTGTACTGAGTGGGTCCTGTTCAGTCACATTCTCCCAGTGCTGTCTCCGTCCTGTCATGCCGTCTGGTGTAGACACACTCCCCTGACTCATGAGACAGCAGAGATCCTGGAAATGCTAAACGTGACGTCGCGTCTCAGAGGAAAACACGCCACCTGCCTTGGTCTTTGCCCTACATGCTCTGGGCACCAGCAGAAAGGTAGGAGCAGAGAGAGAGCTGGCCAGTCTTCCACATAAGCGAGACATGCTGTGACTGAGATCTACACAGGACAGTGAAGACACTGTGGACACACCGCTGCGTTAGAAATGGTTCCTGCCCTCCTGTCTCTGACAATCTGGTTGGAGAGGCAACATCCTGTAGAAACTTAACAGTAAAGGATTTCTCTAACGGCCCAAGTCACCCGGAGGATTGTTGTCAGGGAGCATTTCAGGTTTATTGCCCAATAAATTCTGAGGCCAGTTGGAACCGGTCAGGAGAGAGAGCGGTCACTTCCAGCTGAGGTGGATAGAGTCCGGGAGAGAAAGGCAGGTGACGGCAGAAGTATGGAGCCTGAGGTGGGCCCAGGACTGCTCTGGAAACACGCAGGAAACCCATTTGGCAGGAGCAAGGAGGGGAGATTAGGTAAATTGAGACGGAGGGAGGATAAAACTCCAAAACTCCAGGGAGGGTCTTTAATCCTCAAACCAGGGTGAAAGTTCCTCCTGCAGGATGTGGAGGGCAAGGCTGGCTTCTCAGAGAGCCTTTCTCCAGTCTCAGTGGAAGAACTGAATCTGCACTGTGTCTGGTGATCACAGGACTTCCGGACCCTGCCTGGCGCCATCTTGGTGTCCCACTTACCCAGCACAAACTTGGGGAAAAACTTCCAGCTGGGGAACTGACTGTGGTCTATCCACACACGGGGGACTTGCCTGTTTTCCATATCACGTGCATTTGGCATGAGCTCCCCAAGTGGGCAGGACTCTCCAGGTAGCTGGAGAAAGGTCCTCCCCAGCCTCCAGGCTCCTGTCCAATGACTCAGCAATGGAGGAGGTTTTGCAATAAGTTTACAGTGCCAGACCAGCTCGCTTTTCCTAAGGAAAAGACTTGGTGTCCTAAGAAAACCTCAGCCTGAATCCCTGTCCTGCTGGGTTGACATTCCTGGTCTTCTGGTAACATGCCTGCAGCACATGCTCTGGAAGAGAAAGGGCTTTGGACTGAAGTCAGATTTTTGTTCAAGTTCTGGCTCTGCCGCTAACCAGTTGGGCCTATTACCTAACATTTCTCAGTCCGGTTTCCTCGTCTGCAGAACAGAAACAACTGCTTTGTGGTGGGTGGTTGTAGGTATCGAAGGAGACAAGAGCTAACTGGCACAGAGTAGGTCTCCATCTATTTCTCCATTACGGCGTCCATCCCATTTCTGCAGAGGGAATGACCTGTGTGACTTGCTGACTCTTCCAGGTCACCTCTCCTCTAGACCTGCCCTCAGACTCGAGCCCTCGGGGTGCACGTCTTCCCCACGGTGGGTACCACCTGACCTTGCAGGGCTCAGGAAGAGAGGCTATTGTCCCAGAAGTGGATGGAACCGAGGGCCATCCTCCTTTCCCAGATCTGCTTAGAAGATCCTTGACTTAGGAACAAATTGAACACAGGAAAAGATTTGAATATGAAGAAAGGAAACATCGAGGATTTCTAAATATAAATCTGTTTTCCCCAATAACTGACACTTACTGCTTAGTGTGCTCGAGGCACGGTGTAAATCACTTTGCAAATATCGACTCATTGAATCCTCATAACTATAGGAGCTAAGTGTTTTTATCTCTGCTTGTCATTGGGGAAACTGAGTCACAAAGGTTATGAACCTACTCAAAGTCACAGAGACACATGGGTGACTAAGGGTAGGTTTAGGGGGGTAGAAAATGATAAAAAAAACGAGTGGAGAAGAGCGCTTTCCTTTGAATCAACCTTAATGTATTATATACAGGTGCTGACTTATGGTGATTCAACCTTAGCCTTACCATGTGACGATGACATGGGCCTTCCATAAAATTAATTTTAAAATGAATAAAATAAAATGCCATCTTCTGATAAAGGGCCGGGCAGCATCACAAGGGATTTCCACTTCAGCGAAGGAACAACACTGTCATGTGATGAGATACCCCAGCCCTGCTTCCCAGGGGGCCCACGCGCTGGTGCGTGACCTCTCTGGGGGTTGTCTGGAGACAGCTCTGCTAGAACACTCTTTGTTTGCTTGTGTGTTTCTTTTGACAGACACCTACCTGCTGAGCATCAATCATGCACCAGGTACTGTTCGGTGCTGGGGACACCAAGATAATCATAACAAGGTAGCGGTTCAAGAACCTCGCAATCTGGTGGAGTCGTGAACCGGCAGGTCTGTGGGGGTGGGGGGGAGGGCTCTGCAGGGGTCTCTCCGCCCTGCATCACAGAGAGCTCACGACTCTCAGCTCAGAAGCAAAGCACATTCCCTTTCCAGAAGGGCCCACCTATCTCCCCGCAGAGCCTGCGGCGGATGCCTGTCTTCCCTTCTCTCCCTCTGTCACCAGATATCCCTCTCGTCTCACTTGTTTCTTTGGGCTCCTTGTCCTCCTTCCTTCTGTTTACTTGCTCTTTTGCTTTTCTCCAAATCACCTGCCAACCCACTCAGACATCTTCTCAAGTACTCGTCCCTCCGAGCCTGCTTGTCTCGCCAGCACGTGCCGACCGCCAACGGGAAGCTCTGGGAATTTCATTTTATTTTCATTTCGTTCTTTTGGTTGTTCCCTCTGAACCCAGGATGCAAACATGGGTCCTGCGAATGTATGTGGACTGTGCTCGGCTGGAGGCAGTGGGGCAAACTGCTACTCCATCAGGGTGCGCCAAATCCAGTTACTCTGCCTTTAGGGATTGTTCTTGCTCTGAACTCTTTGGGAGGTGCTGAAACCAGATGTCTGTGTCGCTCTGCCTGCCCCAGGACTGTTCTTTCTGTTCCTTTATTTCATCCACTTGGCTGCTCAGAAGTATCTATCAAACATTTGGGGGCTTGCGGGGAGGCAGGGGGGTGGGGCATTTGCTTGGGGCAAAGCTCTCAGTCGGCTATTTTGGGGGATTCCAAGAGGCAGAAGACACATGCAGTGTCTTTCAGGAACCTGTCATCTGTGAAGGCAACACGTCTAAATATACTCAAATAAATTCAGACACAGAAGAGACTCTGGAACTCGCACTGACTTTCTCTTTACCACTTTAGAATGAGCAGGGCTCTTTAAAAACATGCCTCCTACAGCCAGCGCTTTTTTCTCCTCTGGAGCCAGAAGGCCACGTCATCCAGGAGACTCTGAAGGAAAGAGGGTGTGTCAGAGGACAGGATTGGGGACGGACTTTGCAGTCAGGACCAGCACCTTTGTGAGCACGGAGACAGGTGCTCAGGTCAGAATCAGACCCGGCTCCAGGCTGGACGGCGGGGCCAGCTGAGCGGGCACCGGCCTGACAACGACAGTGCAGAGGTGACATCTGCTCTCCACGATCCCTTTGCACAAGGTGTTGTATTTGTCACCAGTGTGACCATGAAAAGCCAAACATCACAGCATGCTCAGCCTTTCAGGACTTTTGTCACAGGATTCCCGCTCTTGGAAGCTTCTAGAGAAAGGAGTGGCAGTGGTGGAGGCGGCGCCAAACAGACAGTGGATTTGGAGACCTGGCTCTGGGGCAAGCAGCTGTGGGGCTGGGCTTGCAGCTCTGAGACCAAATGATACAAAAGGAACGCGTAGGGTCAACTCTCCAGCTTTTCAACCAGGTCTATCCCGGGTGACAAAGTCATTCGCGGTCAAAGGGATAATGGTCATGTCTACATAACTGAGTTTAAAACAGAGATCCCCAAACAGCCTCTGGAGTGGAACTAAGGGATCAGTCTGATGGATGAGGGGGTGAGGAAGGGCTGAGGAGAGCTCATGGGCTCCACCTGACTCATGAAGGGGGAGCCCTTCCCCAGGTTCACACACTGGAAAGAAATTCTGGAGAGAAAGGGAGGAGACGTGGATGGGGAGGGGCGGCCGGCGCACAGGAGCAGGGAGAGCGAAGGCAAGAAGGCCTGCCGGGCTCAGAGCCTGCATGCCCACATTCACGGGCAGTAGGGGTGACACATGGGGACGGGAAGAAGGGGAAGCCCAGCCACAGGATCCCCATGGGTGGGAAGAGGCTAGGGTCCCCGGTTCTCCTCCTCTCCACTTCTAGGACAGGAAGCTGCACCTGGAAGCTCGGGGACAGACACTCTGGGAACCCAGGGTAAGGCAGTGCCAACGCTGGTGGCAGCTGCGTGTCCAGTCCCTTGGGGGTTCTGGCGTGTCTCTGCCCCTTGTGCCCAGCACCAGACTACGGTTCCCGACAAGACTTGCCATTTCTTTTATTAAGGTATGACATGGACAACATCCACACAGCACAGGCCAAAGTCACAAACCCGCACACAGAATAAATTATGAAACCTGTATTTAAAAGCTGCCGACAAGATTCTACCACCGGGAGGGACTCCTGGGCCAGCGCTGCGATTCGCAAGGTGTCAGAAGCCCCTGACAGTCTGCGAGAAATCCTCCGGGGGACATCTGGGGCCAAGTCTCCCAATCTGCGCAGCTCTGAGGAAGCCCAACTTCCGCACACAAAGCGACACACAGACGCACACACTGGGTGTGCGCCAGGGGACGGCCCCAAACCACCACCGGCTCAGCAGCAAGTGAAGCGGACCCACGAGCTCTCCCCGGGCCCTCGGGGCAGATGAGTCCCGGGCACCCATCCTTCCCCAGCTCCTTTACCTCCCTGGTGTCCTCATCTGGCCTGCCTCTCAATCCCAGAAGAACGAGTGTCCCCAGGAAAGTGACCAGCCGGGAGTGCTGTGAGCTGCAGGCAGGCCCTGCATTGCGTGTGGTGCTGGACAGGGTCCTTAGTCTTCTAAGCCTTGTGTTTCCCAAAATGGGAACAAGACAGTCTACCTCACTGGGTTATCACAGGACTTACTGAAGGCTGATATGCCGGACTCAGGGAAAATGCTCAAAACTTGCTTTCTTTCCTGCCTTCTTCTCCCCCGTTTGCTGTTTCCAGGGGTATGTATCTCGCATCACCCCAAAGGCACCAAAAGCACCTCTTGCCAACAGGGCCTCCCCTGCCCCAAGGGAGGTGGCCAGGGTGCGTGTCCCCCTGCACCATGACTGTCCCCGGAATGGGCCCCGGGACCAGGAGTGGGCCTGGGCCTCAGGAGCCTCGGGGGACGGGGCACGCGGACGCCTGCCCATTTCAGGGATGACGACGGGGTCACAGTAAGGTGGAGAGACAAGAACCGAATGGTGGTCAAGGGGATTCCCAGCTGAGTCAGGCCAGAAACTGGAACAGGAGCAGTTGCTGTGACAACTTCCAGCAGAGACAGAACCGCCCCTGCCCAGAGTGGGGCGCTGGAGAGCGAAGGAGACGCAGCTTCCCAGCAGGCCTGCCTCCAGGAGAGTAGCTGGATGGGTCCCAGTCCATCGCCTGGTTCTGCGGAAAAGTGTCACCCCAGGCTCCATCTGCCGTCCACCCAGCCACCCGCATGGTGGATGTCGAGTTCACCGGGCCACAGCTCCATGCTCACCTAGCACCTTTCATGCTGAGTCTCTTGCGGCCACTCAGCTGGAGTCTTGCACAGGAATGCGCTGAGGTAGAACAAGACAGGCAGCCTCTCTGTCTTCATAGAGCGAGGAAGGCTCGAGGTCACTTCAGGGAGCAAGCTGGGCACCGGTCAGGGCTGGTCAAAGGCAGGCACTGGTCTGTCCCCCATCCGCCTTGGTACAGCTTGTCCGGCATGGACTGTGTCCGCCTGCTCGGCTGTGATTCACACCAGTGTGGGTTTCAAGTCCTCCTTGAAGTTCACCACGGGCTTCGAGTGGGCCCACGGCCTGTCCCCCGAGGCAGGCCCGGGCTCCAAGTGGGAGGAGCCACTGTCGCTGGACTCGGAGGAGCTCTGGAAGCAGATTTCACAGTAGGGCCGGTGGCAGCGGCAGAAGAGCTCCTCCGAACTGCTGGACTCGGTGTCAAAGTAGCTGCCTGGAGCGGGAAGGGACAGGCTCCCCGGGGACCCCAGCGGGGGCGGCCGGTCTGGGGCGGCCGGGGACAAGCACAGGGCAGCGCGCCCCTGTCGCTGGGGCGGAAAGGCTGCTGGGCGCCCTCCCAGCCCCTGGCGCTCTGGTGGGTCTTCCTGGCTGCCCTCCCGGGTGGTCGGCTGACCTCGAGGGTCAGGGAGGAGCACCGGCTTCCTGGAAGGCCCGGGTACCCCGGGCGCGGCAGCGTGGGGGTCCACGCGGGAGCTGTTCTTGAGCGCGGCTGGCCCACTCTGTGCCCTGGAACCAGGCCCGTGCGCTCGACGCCCCGCGTAGGAGGGCGCAGGGCCCGGGCAGCGAGGGCGCGCGCGGGGCACCGCCCGCCGCCTCCGCACCACGTGCGGGCTGAAGCCCAGCTCCGGGCGGGCGGGCGCGGTCCTCCGGGGCTGCGGGGCACACGACCCGGCCGTGGAGAGGGGCGCCTGCGGGCCCAGGCCCAGGTCCTGCAGGACTTCCTGAAGCTTCTCCCGGATCACTGAACTGACCCTCGAGGTCTGCTCTGGGGGCGCCCCTGAGCGCTCCCGCTGCCTCTGTCTCTGAGGGCCAGCGCCTCCCCCACCAGGTTCAGGATTCTGGCGGGGGGTCATGGGTCCCGGGTCTCCTCCAGCCCCCCGGTTGTGCTCGGCCCGTGGCTTCGGGCTGCAGCCCTGATTCAAGGGGTCAGAAAAGCCCTTCGAGGGGGACTTCTGCCCCGGGGAGGGGCAGGTGCCCTTCGCCGGCCCCTCGAGGCTCTGCGCCCCGGAGGAGGGCAGCGAGGTGCTCCGCGAGTCCGCGGCGGGCGTGCTGGCATCATTCGGAGAGTCCGAGGGGCACTCGGAGGGCGCGGGGGCGGCCGGGGCCGCGCTGCTCTGGGGGTCGGCGGGGCACTCGGTGGACATCAGCCTCACCAGCTTCTCTTTGGCGTTGTTGACTTGTTCCTGCAGGCTCTCGATCACAGCGTTTTTCTGTAGAAGGAAAGCAAACCATGGACAAAAGCAGCTGTGACGGTCACCCGTGGTGGAGGAAGCGTAGCATCAGGAGACTGACTGCTTTACATCCCAGTTCCTCCACCCTGGGGCTCAGGGAGCTCACGCGCCGCCCTGTAAAGCCTAGGGACGCGGGTTCAGGACCAGGCGGTGGGGAGGGAGGTAAAAATAAAGAAATTCCTGTTCCTCCATGTATTCACCGCCGACCTGAGCGGTTCGAAGACCCTGAAAAGAGCCGGTGCTTGTGATCTGCTCCACAGTGCCCGCCGCTGCTCAGTCAGGGTTACGCTGGCCTTACTGCCTATGACTGTAACCCTCCCACGGCCCCAGGCGGTGGCCATGACTGTGACTAGGGAGGCGTGAGACAACGGCTTGTCTCTCACAGTGGGCCTGTCAGGTCACTCTGCAGGCCTGACTCAGGGTTTATCACACTTTCTTTTTTATTCTTTAAAAAATTTTAAGTTTATTTTTTAAATTTACTTATTTCACAGCCGCGGGTCTTGAACACAGGTCCAAGGCTTTTACAGCCTGTGCTTCGGCCGGCTGAACTACCGGCTAGGGGGCGCTCTTATCGCTTTCCCCAAATACGGATGCTTTTGAAGCACATCCCCAGGAGATGAAATGAGGGGAAACAGGTAATTTGCTTCTGGCTAAACAGTCTAGAAATAGAAGGACAGGGAGGAGAGAGATTCCTGGGCCAAAGAGACTAGACTGGAGCCTCGGGGGACAAAGAGAATCTCAGGTTGGTGTCACCATCTGCCAGGTGGCACCTCTGGGGTGGGAGCTGCACTGCAGTGCGCTGATGAGTGCGTGTACTCCTGGCACACCTGGGCAGGCAGGCGTGTCTCAGCAGGGGCAGGGCCTCTGGAGAAGTGGAATCCCATCGCGTTTCTCTGGCCAATGATGGAAAGAAAGTCTCAGGTGAGGCTATCTGCTGCAGAGAGTGGGGGTGGCGGGGAGATTCTACCTGTGCGCCTTCACGCAGCCTGGGAGTCAGGTGCCCCCAGTCCCGGACAGTCGCTGGGGGACCCCAGTTACAGTGGCCAGGGAGGCGAGAAGAGAAAATGCAGTGTCCACAGAGGTGAAGGTGGGGGACACCAGGGTTGGGGGTGGGGCTCTTAGGAGGAAACTGCAGTCGAGGAGCTGGAGTGAGAGTTGGTGCACATGCTGAGGCCGGAGAGATTCTGCTCTTCCTCTATGGGGTGGTGCCCCTGAGTTACAGGTACCCCCCGAGGCACCTGCCACGGGGCCCTGGACGGGCTGCTGGTGCTCGGGAGCCACCGCCCGGGTCTCGGCTGTCAGGGGGAGACCAGCTTGTTTCTGCCCAGATGTCTGCATCCTCTGAGGGTCCTTCTCTACAGACTCCAGGTCTGGAGCAGACCGAGGCAGTGGGTGGGAAACGGGGCGATGTGGCAGGAGGACAAGCAGCCCGTCACAGTGACCAGAAGGCTGAAGACACAGTGCACTTGGCTGTCCTGGTGTCGTGACTGTGACCGGGAACCGTCCTGGCTTCCTCGCCAAGTTTCTGGCCTTCGTTTAACTGGGAAAAAATACTTCTTTGAAGATTGCACACAGCATCAAAGGCTGCGTGGCTTCCTTGCCAGGAGGAAGGCACTCTAGCTTTGAAATAAGCTTCTAAATGGTTCACGAGGTGTAAAGAAATGGAGATGCATGACTGCGGAGTCAAAAGGTTGAGAGTGGAGGGCACGGTGTGGGAGACTCAGGGGTGCGGACACGGGTTCCTGGGGAGGCTTCCCTTTCATGGGTCATGTTCTTGGGTCCCTACCACTCTATGTCCTCACAGGGGGACTGGGGGCTGCCAGATGCCCCCTTGGTGATAGTATGGTATCCGGCACCCTGTGAGGCCCCAGCACATATATCTTTAGATACTTCTTAACTTTCTGGATTGGTTGGATGCCTGACTAGTTAGAACCTAAAAAGACAGTAAGGGGCCCCCTAATATCCCAGAAATGGGGCAGCATTCTGTAAGGAAGAGTGTATCACACAGAGGCGGCAAGCATCCGCTCCTGCTCAGGACCTTTACAACACTGTTCCCCCTCCTGCAATGCTGTTCCCTGCACTGTCTGGCCAGTGTGCACATACCCTGCATTTCAGCTCAGAGAGTCCTTTCTGACGGCTCTCAATTAACTTCCCTCTGCCCTCCCTCTTACCACTCTGACTTTCCCCTTCATAATCCTCATCACAGTGAATATGTTTGCTTGATCCCCAAGGGGACAGGAGCTATAGTTTGTTCATCACCGCTTAGCACACGGGCAGGAACAGAGAGGTTGAGGGTCAGCCCCGGGAGAGTCCCTGGGGAGATGCAGACAGAAGCACGAGTGGCCAGGAGTGGGCAATGGGAGAAGAAGGCGAGGCAGCCACAGCAGCATCTGGGGCCCGTGGGTGCCTGGCTGGAGTTCCTTAGAGAGAAGGCTCCCGGCTGCGGCGGTGCTTACTTCGGTGAGGAGCTGTTCCATGGAACTCCGCTCTCCCCTTGCCTGGCAGTTCTCTTCCTCTCCATACTGGGTCTGGAAGCTTTTGCTGGGCGTGCTGAAGTACTTGGCCATGCGTCTGATTGTGTGGTTTTCCTCTTCAAATGCCTTCCACTGCTTCAGCTGTTTGATAAAAGCACACATGTCATTGATTGAGTTACACACCCAGAGACACACTTTCTCACTCTTTTTCTCAGAAAACACCCAGGGATGGTGACGTCGCCAAGACACAGCTGCACAACTAGTCTCTCCCCACATGCAGGGGACAGGAGAGATCCTCGACCATCACGACTGGAGCAACGGAGAATGCTAAGGTGATACGGTTGTTTCAAGAACGCCACAGGCTGTCGATGACGGGCAGATGAAACAGAACCATCATGAAGCTTGACCCACCCCTTGCAGAACTGGCCACAGAAAACCAGAGCGGCTGTTAGCAGCGTGAAGTAATGGAAACCCTGAATGCTTCGGATGACACCCTTAGCAGCTGACACCCTTGCTGAGGAGTGGTCTGCTTTTGACTGTGGAAAGCCCAGTTTCTTTTTGGGAAATTTCGAACCCAAATCAATAGTCAGGCTTCGGTAGCCAACCAGGCACGTCAATGACACTCAAGAGAAGCGACAGAACATTCTGCCTGAGATTGGATCCTCGCTCCCTTTTTTCCACAAACGAGGGAAGACTGGATGGAGTCCGGCTCGTCTCAGCCCACACAGCTGGCGAGCAGAGGGACAGCTGCAGCGGGCGCTGCACCACCGCTGGTGTCCTCGGCACAGCTGGTGAGGTGAGACTGTGAAGGTGAGGGGCCTGGAGCAGGTCTCTCAGGGTGAAGCGGTGTGAGAAACTGGTGGAAACCTGCTCTAGCTTCACAGGGGTGCAAGACAAGCTTCACAAACAGAAGTGTGCTCCCGAGCCTTTGGGACACTGTCTTCTCCTGGCCGGTGACATCAGTAGGAGGGAGGCCACAGCCTGCAGCTTCTTTGTCCTTGAGGAATTCTCGCAACCAGGCATCTGAGTGCTGTATGCCCGGTGCCCTGGCATCTGGTTCTGGAAGTGCCCAAGGGACGCCTCGAGGGACGTCTCAGCTCACTCATCAACGCTCATCAGGCTGCAACTGCGGAGGGTGTGATGCTGTGCTTTATGAGGATGACGTACACGTTTAGTCATGCAGATGACCAAACTGTATTTCCCGAACACATCTGCTCTTCATCCACAGCGCCTGACTCACAGCCCCCTAAGCCCTCGGCCCTGACAGCAATAAAGGTGTCTCTTGCTTTGTGGATGAGGGGACTTCTGGAAGCACCCGAGGCCCCAGGAAACAGCCAGGTGATCAGAAAGGATGGAAGGTCCAGCCCCCCCAGACCTCTGGGAGGGAAGATGGGCAAAGGGTGATTTCAGTCACTAGTCACCAATGGCCAACGAGTTCCTCAATCCCGCCCGAGCGATGAGGCCTCCACCGCGGAAGAGGGACTCGGAGAGCGTCCAAGTCGGTGAGCCTGTGCAGACTGGGGGAGAACCACTGTTTGGAGGCGGCATGGAGGCTCCGCGCCTTTTCTCAGCCATCTCTTCCAGCTGACTGCGTTCTGTCCCCTGTAATAGCCCACTGATCTACACAATACGTGGCTTTCCCAGGCTCTGTGAGCCGTTTGGGCCAGTTCTCCCGGCAGCTTCTGATCGACACGCAGGTCAGAAGTCCGGGTTACCACCTGAGCTTGTCACTGCACCAGAAGTCTGAAAGGGGGTCGTGGGAACCTCCTGTCTGCAGTCGGCTGTTTAGAAGCTCAGGTCACAGCGGCATTGGAAGAGGAGGTTCTCGGGAGGCTGAGCCCTTTCTCCTTGGAATCAGAAACAATCTCCGGGTGGACAGTGTCAGGATGGAGCTGACTTGAACTCTCAGGCGCCCCGCTGGCGTGCGAGCCCCGCGTGTCGGTGAGGGGATGCCTCCACACACACTCAGGTGGGACTTGGGTGTAGGACGTCTGCAAGAGTGTAACCCAAATTGAATAAATCTGGGACAGGATCCTAATCCTGCCCTCGACTTCCAGACCACATTCTCTCCCATGTTCTCTGGGAGCCTCTGGGGACTCGGTGAGTCCTTCGTAGTATCAGGAGTCTGAGACTGGTGCTGGGTCAGGATGAAGTTCTGCTCTCAGGTGTCCTCAGACCCCCTCCCTAGGGGCCTGTCAGCTCGCCGCCCTACTCCGGAATCACTGGAGCACTGATCACACTCCCGTCTTGGGTGGACGGAGCCAGGGTTCCTCTCACCTCAAGTCCCCTTGCCCTCTTAGCTCCCTGTTTGTGAAGCTCCTGGCCCACTTACACGACACTTCAGGCATTTTGGAATCTGGTACCAAGGACTCTTGGGTGACCTGTCAGGGCCCTTCCAGGCACCTCCTCCAGAGGAAGGTATGTTTTCGTTCCCTCGGCCTCTGGACAAGGTGGGTGTGATCAGCTGAATCATGCCCCCAAGACAGTCTCTCCTCGCCCCTGGAACTTATGAACATATTACCTTACGTAGTAAAAGGGATTCTATAAATGCGAGCTTGGGATTTTGACATGGGCAGATTGCTCTGGATTTCCCAGGTGGCTCCAATGTAATCACAAGATCATAAAGGGAGGCAGGAGCATCAAAATCAAAGAGAGATGTGACCATGGAAATGGAGGTCAGAAAGAGACCTTTGGAGATGCCCCGCTGTTGCCTCTGAAGATGGCGTCAAGGAATCGTGGCCCCTAGAAGCTGGGAAAGCTGTGGAAATGGATTCTGCCCTGGAGCCAGCAGGAACACTGACCGACGGATACCTTGATTTTAGTGAAATAAGGCCCATTTCAGCTCTCTAACCTCCAGAGCTGATCTGGTCTTTAACCACCCGTCTGTCACAATTGCCACCGGAGAAAAAAGAAACAAGCACAGTGAGACTGCACCTCAGGTCTTTCACAGGATTCACTGGGGTCTTCAGACATTCCTCTCTGACCATGTGTTTCTCTGACCTCCTGCAACTGTTCAACAATTTAAAAAATTGTCTCAATTTGTTTAAAAAGTGCCAAGGCTTGTACTGCAAACATACCCTGTTCTCTGTCACACCTGTCTGTCCCCCATCTGAAATGCCACCCACAATCTCTCTCCAATCTGCTCATGAACTCTTACTCCTTCTTCTAGACTAGGACCCAATACCCATTTTCCGAGAAAGTGTCACCAAGTTCTGAGACAGGTGGGATAGCCCTTCCTCAGCATCATGGCATATGTGCTTAACCCATGTGCTGTGATTCTTAACAAGTCCACTCCCAGCTCGACCTAGAGATGGGGCCAGGTGTTCCACTGCACGTCCCAGCTGTTAGCCAATGGATGGTGGATACATGAACAAATGAAGGGAACGTTCCTGTCAAAGGCTCGTCTGGCTAGTAGGGGTGCTGAGACATAAGGAGGTAACTCCAAGGCAGAGGTGAAAGTCCTATGTACCTTCATGGAGGAGCCGATGCAATCCTTTGGGAGGTTTAGAGGAGGAAACAATGTCCTACTAGAGTAGGCTGGTCATATTTACTATTTTAAATGGGACGGTCCTGTTTTTTTTCGTATCTCCCAACCATCCCATTGTTTTAATATCCATGTCAACGTTGTCCCGTTTTTATATCAACAAGGACCATGTGTAATACAGCACAAAAGGGGTAGTCGAGTTGCCCTGGGCCCAATCTGGAAGGGACCCCAAAGCAGCTGCCTCTTTTGCCCCACAGTAAAAATGGCCCTTGCCAGTGCTGACTGTGGTGGGTCACGGCCACTACTGCTGTTCTCACCCGTGACGAAACCGGAGCCATGGGAAGAGGGTTCTCCCACACCCCGAGCATGCCTGTTTCTTCAAAGGGAGCAGAACAACCCGGTGTGGTCGAGTTCTGCCACCATGGGAGTTATTTTTGTCACTGGGGCATTATCTCTGACACCGGGCTGGTTAGTGGCTATTTCTGTCACTGAGATGGTTCAAGTCATATGTGTTTAGGCAGGACATTTAGGGTGTGGCTTATAGGGGCACCAAATTTGGTGTTCACCTACAGAGCCCCAAATCCTTGAACCAGCCCTGGTCATTTGTATGACGTCCCACTGGACTATACGCCCTGACTATATGATCGCTGATCAGCATCACAGAATACTTACTTGTTGCTGGCCTGGCTGCTCTGCTCCTGCTCGGATTGCTCCACCACCTCCGTTCTTCTTAGTTGCCAGTGCATAGCCCTGTGCTGTTTTTACCACCCCAATGTCCCGTTTTGTCTCAAGGAAATATGGTCAGCCTACACTAGAGGACCCAGTTGCCTCTCAGAAGTAAATGAAGAGAGAGGGTGGTCATATTTAGATCACAAAAGCAGAGGCCAGACTATTGCTGCTGATGACCTGAGTGTTTGGCATTAATTAGCACTTAAGACCCAAGAAGAATGCGACCTGGTCCACTGGCCCTTGGTCAAGTGATCCATTTCATCTGGCTCTCCAGCACCACCTAGCTTCCCTGGGGGGTGTGTGCCTTTGCTTTCATAAACCCCTTCCTTTCACAGTCCAGTCTGAAGGCTGGGTGTCAATAATGAAGCCGGCGGCGCCCTCCCCTCTTCACATAGCTCTCATACACATCTCCAGACTTGCTCAGCTGTCCTAACTCCCGGGAATTTGTACAACAGGACACACAGCGAGAATCTTCTCCCACAGATCACTGAACCAGAAGGGCAAATCAATCCAGAGGCACACAAAAACCTCACAAAAAGCACTTTTCTATTGGAAAAAGAATCTACCGCCTCAGTCTAAAATACAAGAGATCATAAAATAGATTTTTAAGTTTCAGGTCATGGTCAGTTCAAGAGGAGAAAATGAATGAGAGAGAAAAGGAGAGACAGACTGAAAAAAGGAAAGATGCTCAAGACAACTAGAAGGAAGGGGAGTGAGACAGAGAAGGAAAGTTCGATGCTGTCCCTCCCTCTAGCCAGTTGCTGTGCCCCATAGGAATCCATTTCTAGTCCCACTTCAACAAATCACGTTTCTTGCTTACTTCAAACCTGGAAGTCAGATGTCAAGCTGAGCCACATGCTGCATTTTTGTCTGTCTGCAAACGGCAGTGTACCTAGAGAGCACTACCGTCCTAGGTGCTGACATTCAAGCACGAAGGACAGTGGAAGTCTTGTGTCTGTGGCTCTGATGCAAGAGGGAGAGAGGCGAGCGTGGAGGGAGGAGATATACATGGAGGTTGCTGACTGGCTCAATTTTCAGGTAGATGGAGGTCTTGTTTTCGATTAGGAAGGTTTTCCTTGAATTGTTCTTTGATGACTACTTCTGCGCCAGATTATTTTGTTTCCTTTCAGAGACTACAATTAGCTCTCGAACTGTTCTCCATATTTTCTTATCCAGTCTCTCATTTTCATCTGTCTCCTCATTTTCTGATTCCTTAAGTGAATCCACTAATTCAATATTTTGACCTGTCCAATTGCTTAGTCAATGCCTCTACTGAGGTTTTAAATGTAGTGCAGTATGTTGTATCTTTATTAAATACTTCATGATCTAAGATTATGTTCTTTTCATGATAATTTGCTTTAGTTGAAGAGAAGCAATATCCTTTGAATCCTACTGAGAAGATAAATCAGATATCTTCTAACAATGTCTTCTCTTTCAAAGGAAGGCAGTTTTTCTAAATCTTCAGAAATATGTAACCTTCTTCTTGTGAACTATACAATCTCTTCCTAGGACCTTTCCCCCTGAAATAAATTCTTATTTGAGAAGAACTATAGTTTCTCAGTTTAAAGAATATGTTCTCTTGGGTTTTTCCTCGTGGTCACGTGATGGCTGCCACAGCTCCAGGTATCACATACAGTCAAATTAGGAAGTTGGTAGACGAAGTGATCCCAGTTATACCTATAGCTTTTTAAGGAAAGCGAACTCTTTCTCAGAAGCCTCCCAGAAAACCTTTAATGTTCAAACTATGCCACAGGGGATCCCCTAGCTATAAGGGATGTTGGCAAAGCAAGTATGTAGCTCTTTCAGTCTTAGTGGAGGTGATCAAGAAAGAAAGGAGCTGGCATTGTATGAATAGGTTACCCATCAATAATGTTGGCCACACTGTCTAAAGGGTGGCTTGCCAAAAGGCCCCTCCCACTCCCTACTGCCTTTCCCCCCATCTCCCAAGGAGGGATAGTCCTTGCCTTTTTTCTACTACAACCTAGAAAAATAAGTTTCATCTCTCAAGGGCTTCCTTCAACACAGACCTGCAACATTAAGATTCAGCAAAAATCCCTAGTTTCTCACACAGATGCAATAGCTGTCTCTGGTTTTCAGTGCTGCTGCTACAGATTGTACCATATTTGTTCATTCTGTGGACTCTCTTACTGAGAATTTATGACAAGGATGAAGAGTAAAGATGCTTGTGTCCCACATCAAACCCACAATGCATTCACTCCTCATGACGCACCGGAGCCCCCACCAGCTAGCACTCCATCAATGAGCTCCCTCATTGAAGCTGCAGTGGCTGGGAGTCAGGATGGGGTCTTGAGGCAGGTGTGGGACTCGTGGAACTTGGGGGAAGGAAAAGAAAACTAAAAGGGAGCCAGGCCTAATGCCAAGTTCATCCACTTGAACCTGCGTGGCTCCAGGGTACTCTCGGAGAAATATGAACAATTTCACATCACTTTCCTTTCCCAGCTTCTGGATTCATGAGCCTTTCCATCGAGCTCCCTTTCTTCCCCTTGATGCCTGGGTATTTCTGCTTCTCCCTCCCTCCCTTGTTGGCTTTTTCTGAATCGCCAAAATGGGAAACATATTTTCAGTTTTTATCTCTCCGTATTGTAGAAAGAGGAAGCATGCTCTGTTTTCCTCTAACAACAAGAAAGGAAAAGCATCTGAGGTGATAGGAAGATCCCAATGAGTTTTCCTCCAGGGATCTGCAGTCCCAGCGAGGAAAGAAAGACTGTTTCCTCACTCGCAGGCTAGAGGAAGAGATGGCACTGTCAGGATGCAGGGGCTGGAACTGCCTCGGGGGGCTGGCTGTCCCCCACTGCCGCCCACTCTGGCCGGCCCTCCGGCCTGAGCTCCTCAGGGAATGAGCAGGGAGGACAGAGCGGCCAGCACTCTGGGACCCGCCTTCCTTCTGACCCCAACAAGGCAGCCAGCAGTCACAGCCGAGGGTGCCACGGAGCGAGCAAGGACGGCCTGGCGCATACCTGGGGGACGAAGATGACGCCGTTGACCGTGGTCGTGCACACGAAGATGCCTCCAGACGTGAGTCCGTAGACCAGGTTGGGCCAGGAGTGCAAGTGTCTGGTGACGACGAAGAGCAGCCCGGCGGCCAGCACCACCAGGTGGACCCCCACCATGATGGCCACGGACTGGTTCACGGGAGGGGAGCTGACGTGGTCCGTCAGGCCGGCCAGGTAGGCCCCCCAGAGCAGCAGCAGGCCCTGCAGGGGGAGATGCAGGGTTAAGGTGCAGCGGGGCTGGGCTCAGCGTCCTCATCCGTGTGATGGGGAGGACATCCCACCTTAAAGAGGCGCTCTGGTGAGTTACTGAGGGCACCCCAAAGGCAGCCCTTTGCTGCCCTTCACTGAGAATTAGTTGTTCAGAAGACAACAGGTGAGCCCGCAGTTAGGCCCCGGGCAAGACGGTGGAGCGGGAGGGATGGGCTTCTGGGCACCTGCGGGCACAGTGCAGGGGTGAGGCTGCCGGGTCCGCCATGTGCTTTGGCCCCCTGGGAAGCTGAAACAGCCCGTCTGCTCGTCCCCTGTGCGGTGGCAGGGGCAGTGCCCGACGAAGGGGTTCTTTTTTCTCATTTCCCAAAGGCACCATCTGTCTGCTAAGCCCGGCACCTGCAAGACTGCATCTGCCCAGAGGGATGACTTTTCCTGGCACACAAAGGTGCCCTGGGCCGTGTGGCTTGGTGCCAGGGGTGTCTGTGGGAGATGAGACAGGAGAACAAAGGCAGGACCCGGAGGCCAAGGCTCCATCTCCACCCTTCACCCTCTTTGTGGCATTACACCCCCCACTCCCGCCCCCCCAGCAACCAGGCCTGTTCTTTTCTCTTCCCTGGAGTCTCATTTGTTTTTTGGGGAGACGCTGTTAGCACCGAGGAGCCTGCCACTCCTAGAAGGAGCTGAGCTGAAAGCAAAGCAAAGCTTTAACCGTTCCGTAGGCTAGGTCAGGCGGACCGTGTTTCCTTGAGACAAAAACGGGCCAGGGTGCTGGGGCCCCTCCACAGACTGGGCCCGGGGTAACTCACTGCCCTCTTTGCCCCACATTACACACGGCGCTGGTTTATTAAAAATGGGGCAACATTGACGATCGGGAAACATGAAAACAAGCGATACTGTCCTGTTTCAAACGGGGCGTGTGGCCAGCCGGTGATGGAGTCAACAGACGTTCTGCCATTGTGGACAAAGCCACGGGGGCAGGGCAGGCAGTGTCACCAGGGGAGACTAAGTCAGGGTCCTGACTCCCGGGAGTGGGGTCTGGCCGGGAGACTGGGGCAGGCACAGGAGAGTCCATGCTTTCTAACTGGATGGTGGAGATGGGGCGGGGTGTGGGTTCAGAAGGATCGGTCATGCAGGTGAGGTCAGCTATCAGCAGGGCACCTGCCAGTGACCCTGGAGTCACATGGCCAGACCTATTCTAACTACAGGGACAGCCTGACTGAGAGATGCTGCTTTGGAAGGCTGTGGAGCTCACAGGGACGAGTCAGCACGACAGAGGTGCCTTCTGGGTGTCCATCATGCCCCGGGGCCCATGGGCCGGTGGGGGCTGGCAGTCCGCCCGAGACTTTCAATGACTAGAAGATGCACAAGTCAGAAGCCAGTGGGGCCTGACTGCTGGATAACTGATGCCTCAGGTGGCATGTGGCAGAGTGGATCGTGAGTCATTTAATCGAAGGTGAATGACATTAAGTGTGATTTTGCAATGTTCAAGTCCGAATCTATCAGCTTTTGAAGTCTGCTCGATTCTTGCCAAGACGCTCACGCACACACACGCACACACAGTGACTAAAGCCTCTGTGCATCCGTGACTGGTGTCTGAGTGAGTCTCTCTGACGCGTGCCATGGCCTTTGCCGTCAGGGCTGAGACGTGTGGGGTGTTTGGGTAACGGACAGGCTGCAGGGGGCTGGGGCGCTGCAGAAACGGATTGTCCTCAGGACCTGCTCGCTGACCAGGGAGCCTTGGGGGTCTGACTCAGTTTCCTGATAACCAGCTCTTGTTTCCCTTTTCTTTTCTTTGCCTGCAGAAGGATGCGGCAATGGAAATGGCCTCAGTCACAAGCGATGGGGATCAGTCAAGGTGAGTTGTAGAGTGAGTTGCGTGGGGGAAATGCTGGACAGACTCCTCTACGGGAGCTAGAGGGGTCGAGAGAGGGCAGCTTCTCAGAACTGTCCTAGGAGGCCATGGGGGACGCGCACCATGGCGGTCTAACCGGCCACTCAGCTCTCACGGTGAGCTAGGGGTGGCTGATGCGCTGAACATGCTTCAGAGCTTCGGAAGCCCAGAAATTTCTGACGACGCATTACCAGCATCCCATTTTATAGACGAAGAAACTGCGCTCGGGGAGTTTAAATGAGGCTCCCATCAGCTAGGAAGGGACTGAGCCAGAATTCAAACCCTGTTCTGTCATATTCTGAAGCTCTTTTTTTAATTTCTATAACCATTAGCTAGAAACTAGAGAGCAAGAGCTGTTTCCTTCCTGTGTTTTCTCTTTAGATGACTCCTGTCTATGCCAGGCACGCAGTAGTTGAAAGCAGCATTTCCCAGCCTTACCTCCCCCCACGCCTCAGACACAACCACTCGAATGTCTTCCTCGTGATAAAGCAGGTAAAGTCTGCCTACTTCTACAAAATCAGCCAAGCTACCTCTCTATCCTGAGAGGCGACAGGTGCTTCCCGACAGGCAGCATTTTCCCTGTTCACAAAATCAGGCCTAATCTAAGCCCTGCAAAGCCAGGTTCTCTGGCCTTCCAAGCTGAAAAGAACAGGCTGGCTGGTTCGCCTCCCACAGTGCCCTGTGGCGGCATCTGTGCCCTCTGGTAATCATGCCCTACTTTCCTGCCTAGCAGAGAGGATGTATCTAATGAAGGGGCATTCAGGGCTGTATGGGTGACACGCTGGGACAGCTGGAACCACTCAAAGGTCACTGTAGAATTTCCATCCTAGGACCAGCCCTGTTTCTAACTAGAGCAAGAAAGTTAGTGGGTGGGAGGCAGCAGAAAACCTTGACCCAACTCTTAAAGACACATGAGGGTACTAAGGGCATTTAAGAGAACAAATAAAGCTGGGGAGAATGTCTGCTCATAATTCCTCTTGCAGGGAGTTAGGGAGAAAACTTATAAGATAACCTTTAAAAGCAGCCCAAGAAATGGTCGGAAGCGTGTAACTTCCACGTGATGGGGGGATTGCTGAATGAGTGGGTCCAAACAATGTACAAGTGGCCCCCAAACGAAAACCAAGAGTTTGAGAATTGTGCATCAACAGGGGTCTCCTCTGATTTCAATTTTCTCTGCAAAAATCACCCATTTAACTCCTGTTAATTCCTCCTTGTGTCCATTTTGTGGGTGACAGTCTGTATCACAAGGAGATGTGATAACCAACCTTGCATCCCAAAAAGAGGGCGATCCAGATGTCGGCGTACCGGGAGGCACAGAAGTGTGAGCTGGTCAGAGAGCAGGACACGTCTCTTCCTGTCACCTGCAGGGACAGGCAGTCAGGACCGAGGGCACCCGCAGCGACCAGCTCCTCTGCCGCATTAATTTTCCTCTTAAGATGTAAAACGATAACGCCATCAGAACCGAAATGGAGGTAGCTGTGAGCTGGAGGAAGAGCTGAGAAAGCAGGGTGACCTGTGGCTGAGGACTGACCCCCCACTCTGCTCGGCTGCTACAGTGATTCAAATGACCGCATCAGCAATGTGACAAATCATTTCACATCACGTTCCTGCTGTCTGTTAACAGTGGAAACTCACGTATTAAATCTACAATGTCAAGATTCCACAGTCCCTTGTGAGACTGAGACACAGAAGACTCCCTAAGCCAACACCATGTTGTGGGCACAGCTGAGCCCTTTACCTGCACTGCGTCACTTCGCCTTCACCAGAGTCTGAAGAGGTGGCTATGCTATGACCTCCATTCTACCAGTGAGGGAATCAAGACTGAGAGAGGTTCAACGACTTTTCCAAGGTTACAAGGCGGGTAAGTGGTAGGTCTGGGATTTGAACCAGGGTTGACTGACTGATTCCAAAAGTAGCACCTTTACCTCCCACTAAAGAGGGAAGGCAACACCCTGCAGTGAGTTCTCTTTGTTGAGAATATGTTAGCAGAGTTGGAGCCCAGGAGTCTATAGCACTGATGCCTCAGGGGAGACGCCTGGGGGGCAGGGGAGGGGCAGGGTGGTGACGGCACCCCCTGCAGGCAAGGCAGAGCTCCTGACTCTTCCTCCCCTTTCATCACCTACCTCCCTGTTGGAAGACAGCAGAGTGCATGTTACTGGGAGACCCATCCCTGTGTGACCACAGGAGTCAGCCCCCACGGAGTCAGGAGTTATATCCTCCGCTGTTTGGGTCCTCACCGTCATACTGACGCCGAGAATCTGAAGGCACTGGATGGGATCACTCAGCACCCACGTCGTGAGCAGGACCACATCACCTATCACCAGAGCGGCCACGAAGCCCAGTAGCTGCAGGTCTTTGATGATCTGAAAAGAGTCATAATTTTCCTTAGCTCACTGGCTGCATGACATAGAGGGCAAGTACCCGAAGTGTTCAGAGCTACGGTTCCAGGGTTAATCCTCTCCCAAATTCAAATGCAGCCATCAAAGATGAAACAGACCCTATTTGTGCACCATGATTTCTCTGCACACACCATCATCACCATCACTGAACATTCCCATGTGTTTATCTTTTTCCATGTCCTGCTTCCCCACAGAGGATTCAGGGGTCTTATAAAAGAAATACTCTATTATTTCTAGATGTGTTTCTATGAGCACACAGAGAGACGTGACTGCTTTCACATAAAACTGTCAACAACCACTAACCCAGAGGCTGGGGCTGGAAATGAAGGTGGTGAAGGAGAGAGTAGTAGCATGTGTGTTATGCACATGTGAACCGTCTGCCTTAATGCAAAGAGAATGTGTTGCTTTTTTATATGATAAAAATAAATATGCCTTGTGACAGGAAGAAATATTGAACAATGTCAGGAAAAGGCAAAACGGAATTAGGATGAAGGGTGAGGAGAATTCAGAAATGTGGATCTGAGTGTCTGTCCACCAATGAAAAGAGACGCACCACCCCTTCCCTGACTCATGGTGCTTTTAAGATAAAAATGTCATCAAAGCAAATGAGCTGCTTACTCAAACTGCTCAAAATCAGTGATACAGAGACAATGTTGAAAAAGACACAACGTAGAGAGGAACAAAGGTAAGGGAGACAGCAGATTTGTCTTCAGATACATGACCAAGTGAGAAGACAACAGAGGAAAATTCTCAAAGACCTAAAAGGAAAAAAGAAAATCTCTACCAGCAAAGATATCCAGCAAAATTTGGCTATATCTGCAAAATTATCTCTTAAAAGCAGAGTTGAGATAAAGACTTCGATAAACAAGAATGGAAAAAATTTCACTCTAACTCAGGCACATCAAATGTTCGGTATCCTCAGGTCAAGGAGAACGGTACCCAGTGAACAAGTGGACCCGTGCAAGGAGATGACGAGCTCTGGAAATGGGATTTGCATGGAAAATACAGGATGGATTTTAATTCTGAAAGTATCTTTAAAATAGGACTAATGTTTCAAACAAAAATTGATTGTGGGGAGTTTATAACAAGTAAGAATAGAAACTAACAAAGATTGGGATGGGGAGAAAAAGCAGCACATTATTACAGGGTCTTATATTGTGTGCAAGTCATGTATACACAAGCTCTTTCAGAAACTGAAGAGGAGGAAATAGTTCCTAATTCATTCTAAAAGGCCAGCATGACCCTGATTCCAAAACCAGAATTATATTTTACAAGAAAAAAAAATTACAGAGCAATATTGTGGTAGAAGACCTTTTTCCTGACTCCAACGCAAAAGTTAGTCTGCCAGGAGTTTTCCACAGTATTACGGAGACTGCAGCTACGTCCTGTTATCATGACCAAGGACAAACAAGCATAGCCTCCCTACTCTGCAGCTGTACATAACTGATAAGAGTTGCCAGTAGAAACCACGTAGCCAAGAAGGTAAATCTATACCTCTGAGTATAAAAGGAGCTCTCTTAGAGGCCCCATTGTTCAGCTTCGGGTAACAATACCCAAGGGCCAGCACCGGTACTTGCAATAAAGTGCCAATTTCTCTGCCTTTGAGTGCCTGGCTGTCGGTCTTCTCGCTGTCTGGAGGCACAGCCATAACAATATCCCTTAAAGAATGTATGTACACATTATAAGCAAATTTGTATGAAAATAAAACCAGTGCTGTAAGGAGAGGGGTGTGATACAATATATCATGTTGGTTTGAGATTCTGAAATTATTTAATGCCAACCACCATGTGAACAAATCAAAAAAGAAAAGCCATGTGATCATGTCAATAGACACAGAAGGAATATTTGACAAAACCCAACATCAGTTCCTTATGAAAACTCTCAGCACATACACAAAGGAATGGAAGGAGCTTTCCCCACTAAGGAAAGGCCATCTACCCTAAAACTATAGCTCACATCATACACCCTAGCTTTGACAGATTAAGTACTTTCCCAGCAAGATTAAGAGCGATTCAAAAATGCCTGCTCTCAACACTTCCTTTGAATACTCTGAGATTGTTGCTGGCCAGTGCCATCATACCAAAGATTGGAAAGAAACTGTCTTTATTCTTAGTGGTATGATCTTTAATGTAGCAAATCTGATGGAATCTACAAAAAAGCTACTAGAGTCTGGGAGAGCAGCGGTTAGGGGCCTTTGAAGGAGCAGGTCACACATCACAGGGTTCGAGTCCTGGGCCCAGGGGGAACCAGTGTGAACAACTAAACGAAAATAAAATACAGATGCTTCTTCCTCCTCCACTTCTTGACTTCCTGACTACTCACCTTCAGTCCTGCCTGCACCTTTCCTTTAAAAAAATTGTATTTCTATGTAAAAGCAACAAACACTGGAGAGCAAAATTTTAAAACTAATGTATAAAAACATAAAAATATAAAATACTTAGAAATACATCTAATAAAATATGTGAAAGGCTACCACTGAAAATTACCCAAAATATTTCTGAGGGAAGCTCAAGGAGACTTAAGTACATGGAGAAATATACTGTGCTCATGCATTATAAGGCAACATTATTAGGAAACCAGTCCGCCACAATTCGATCTTTATCTTCAGTATGATTTCAGTCAAAGCTCCAGTTGGATTTCTACAGACATTCTTCACAAACTGATTAAAAAATTCATAGAGATATTCAAGGAACCCAGATTAGCCAAAACAACATAGAAAGAGAAAAACAAAATTGGAGAACATTCCTCATGTAAGATTTAATATAAAGCTACTATAATACAGTATTTGTGTCAAAATAAACCACTACATCAATGAGATAGAGTTCAGAAATAGATCTTCCATACATCTCTGGAGAAATGATTTTCAACAAGGGAGCAAGGCAATTTAGTGAAGAAAGGACAGTTTTTTCAAAAAATGGTGCTAAACAACAGGATATTCCTGGGTAAAGAAACAGGCCTAGATATAAAAACTAAAAATCTTCAACTTCTGGAAGTTTAACAAAGGGAAAAACCTTTCTGGGCCTTGGGTTAGGCAAGCATTTCTTAGATCTGGTATCAAAAACACAAGGCATAAAAGAGCAAGCTGATAAATCAGACCTCCTCAAAATTAGAAATGTCTTCTCTTTGAGAGATACTCTTCAGCAAATGAAGAGACAAGGCACACTGGAAGAAAATCTTTGCAAATCATATCTGATAAATGACAGTATTTGAAATATAAAAAGACCTCTCAAATTCAGTAATAAGAAAACAATTAAATTAAATAGTGAGAGAGAGATCTGAGCAGATAGTTCACCAAGAATATAATGGAAGGCAAATAAGCATGTGAAAAGGTCCTCAACATTGCCAGAGGGAAGTGCAGACCCGCTGAGATGCTACTACCCACAGGATTACTAGTAGTACACACTGGCTAAAATGAAAAAGACCATCCAAGTCAAATTTGGTGAGGATATAGAGGAAAGGGACTCTCATATGCAGCTGGTGGGAATGTAAGATGGTAGAACCACTTTGGAAAACAAGCAATTTTGTAAACAGTGAAATGTTTACCAACCATATGATCCAACTACTCTACTCTTAGGTTTTTACCCTAAAGGAATAAAAGCATATGTCTACACATGAATTCCACGGCAATTTTAGTTTTAATAGGCCCAAATTGGAAACAAACTCAAACATTCGTTAATGGGTGAATGGATCAACACGTGTCGGCCCACTGGAATACCACGTAGCAATAACAATGCTGCATCACTGACATGGATGACTCTTACAATAATTATTCTAAGCAAAAGAAGACAATCGTGGCAGGCCCTGGTGGATTAGCAGTTGGGTCAGCTGCCTCTGAAGGACCACAGCCCACGTATATCCCCAGGATCTGGGTTTGCATCCCAGATGGGGGCAACCATGTGAACAAGTAAATAAACAAAAGTAAAGAGCTTCTCCCTCCTCTCCCTGCCTGTCTGCCTATTCTCCTTCATTCCTATTCTGCACCTTCCTTCAAAAAAAGACACACACACACACACACACACATAGAGAACACTGTATGATTTCACGTATAGAAAATTCTAGAAAACATGAAACGCTCTATAGTGATAGAAAGCAGATCAATGCTTGCCTGGGGACGGGAACGGGAGAGGGAGACTGAACAAAGGTGCATTAGCAAACATTCGCAGATCACAAACATGCTTGTGATAAACTATGTTTCATGAGTGTATCTAGAGGTCAGACTTATCAACTCACATTTAATATGTGCAATTCACTTCACTTTAGTGAGATGGGTGAATGTCTTGAACTTTAGGTGGTTTTCTTCATATGAATGGTTACTCATATCTGAGCTTTAATGATAAATATTCACTATGATTCGATGATGTTTGCTTTAAAAGGAAAAAGCTTATCATTCCAGAGACGTGAACTCCAAGTGAGTGAGATCTTGGTTCTGGGCAGGGCTCATAGCCAGGGAGCTTGACCACTGGGCTTTGAGGCTCAGACAGGTCTATCAAGGAAACTGGTAACGTGGGGAATGGACAGTGAGCTCAGAGAGACACCCAATATCAGGGACATGGAGGTGGTCTGGCGGCCACACAGCTTCTAGGGGGGATTCTATCTGTCAGATGGTCATCCTCCTGCTCCAGGCCCCTCCTCAGTGCAGAGACTCATGGAACAGGGTTGAGCCCGGGAAGGGTAAGCACTGCGGGCTGGCTACGGTTAATCTGTAATCACTCTCCTCTCTCTGGGTCTCTCCAGCCATCCTGCTCTCCCTGCCTTGGTGCCAGAACCGACCAGCTCGCATCCCAGAGCAGTACCAGGGGCTGGGCTGCATCTGCAGCGGGACCTACATTCAGAGACCTCTCTCTGACAGCCCTGACACAGATCCTTTCTGCTGGGGATCTGTGTGGTCACACGATTCCAGGAACTTCAGAGGTTACGTCAGGTGGTGGTAAAAGGGCCAGACTGAGAAACCTGGCAGACGCTCCTCGAGGTCCACAGTGAAGCCGCCACCTGCCATCCAGCACACCTCTGCCTACTCACCACTCTCTTGTCCGGGACCCTCTGGGTAAACACCTTGTACAGCCGCCAGCTCTTCCCCAGGATGGGGCCGAACACCAGGGAGGTCCCAATGCACAACACCGACAGCCTCACCTACAGGCGGAAAGGGACCAAGGTAAGAGTCACTGGTTAGCCCCAGGCCACAGAGGGGACGGAGCAGAGCGTGGGCCTCACTAAGCTCTGCAGAGACCTCCAAAAACATCCAGACGGAGGATGAAGGTAACTGCCACCTGCAGGAGCGGCTGATTTTAAAAAATGATTAAAACGTGGCCCCTGTATTCAAAACCATAAGCGGAGATCCCACCTACCTGAATCAGCGTTTCCATGGAACTGCCCACCGAAGCATCCTGATCTTGAATCCCGAAGAGGTAGGCGCTGCTGTAAGTCAGACAACTGCCCAGCAAAGTCACAATATTCAGGTTAGGACTGGACATCTTCACAATCCTTGCGGGAATCAGGAGGAGAGACAGTCGTGACCCTCTGCCCTGCGGGGTGGTTGCCCTGGGGCGGGGTGTGGGGAAGGACGGAGCTTCTCTACCAGGGTCACCCCCCCATGCAGCCTCCGGGTACAGTGCGCTGGGAAGAACTCACTTTACAGCTCTGTATCAGAGCTGATGATTTCCTTCAATTTATTTTTCAGAAAGAACTAAAGCCTGGCAGCTCTTGCTCTTGGCCAAGTAAGTCTCTCCAAGGAGGTCGGCTTCCTAAAGACAGGTGGTAGCAGAGAAGAGCGAGAATGTGTCCCTGAAGTTTCTTGTTGCTATGGGACTGCCCTATGCAGCCCAGCGCATAAATAACTGGCAGGCAGACACCTAGAGAGATACAGCTTTGAGGCTTCAGAAATGAGCTGGGCAGTAAATTACTACTGGGGGGAAAGATGGGGATTTTTTCCCATGCACTCTTTACTTTATTTGCTATGTAAATTGCTCTCTTCTCTACATGACCGAGAGAAAGAGGAAGCAGGGGTTGAAAGCAGGACAGCTGGGAAGGGTCTGCTCTTGAGTAGTGTTAAATGAGGTTACGGAGCACCCTGAGCATTAGAGGGGCGGGTGGGTGACCAGGGTCTGGCCATCCTGGTGCCGACACAGGCTCGGGAAAGGAGTGAAGGGTCAACCTGTGGGGACACCAGGTTTACATTGGAACGTGACAAGCAATGAGTAAGAAGTAACTAGTCACAAGAACGAACGTAAATGTACTGGAGACTTTTCGTCTAAGAACGCACCCTTGTGGCTCAAGCAGCTGAGATGCTGGTGTACAGACCACCCAAGGACCAGGGTGGAAAATCAAAACAAACAACTAAACAACGCCTATCGTGACGGCTTGTGACCAGCAGCAAATGACATCCACACACACAAGAACAAGAAGACACTGACACTTCTATTTATGTTTGGTTCTTCCCCGCCCTGGGTCTTAAACCCAGGGTTGAACCCCGGGCTTTTTACATGGTCTGTGCCCCAGTTATCAGCTTAGCACCTGGGCCACTAGGGGTATACCAGGCCAATTTTCGTAAAATACCCCCTTAGCACTTAGCAAGAGAGCTATGGGTATAAAGAACAAATTTCTACTATTTGCCTTATGTCTCCTATATCCAAAATTTCCATTTTTTCATTCGGATTCATCTCAATTCCACATCTTCAGGTTGTGGACTTATGGAGAATTCCTCTCCATACTGACTACCAAAATCAGAACCATGCTGACCAGCAGTTTCACAAAGAGTTCGTGAAGAAAAAGAATACCTATGATGCACCCTCGTGTCTTAGCAGTTAAGTCCACCAGATGTGGCTCACGTACATCCCCGGGAACCAGATTTGTCACCGGGGCCAGTGGGGGCGGAGGACAACCAAGATGAACACTAAATAAAATGAAGTTTTTCTTTCTCTTCTCTCTTCCTGCCTGTCTGCTCCCCTTCATTCCTGTCTTCACCTTTCCTTTAAAAAAAAAAAGAAAGAAAAAGAATACACGGGTTGACACTGATTTAGACAAGCGGGCGCTGCTGACCTGAGACCACTTGGTGCAGCCACTGAGTGGGGTCCTGGAGACCGATGAGGAGGCCGCTGTCCACGGCCTGTCACATGTTTCTGGGCAGGAGCTATGACTGAGGATAACCTCCCCACCAACCAACTGCCCGGGTCTCCCCGCCACACGCTGTAATCCTATCAGCAATGGGGAGGCGTCTTAATGCTTCACCGACCCATTTACACGACCACCATGGCACATCGGGTTTCCTTTCCCGTGATTCAGTGCAGTGCAAAATCCCAGCTGAGAGCTCCTCCTCCTCCTGGTTAGTCAGGAGGAACTGGATTTAGCTACCTTTGACAAATATACATTACGAAGGCTCTTCACACCTCAGAAGTTGAGACAAATCCATTTGTAAATGGTCACATACCTGTATATTAATACAAATATATATATATATATGGATGGATGTATTTTGATATTTTTCCTAAATAAATTTGCTGAAAACTTGTCTCAGAATTAAACTTGAATGGAAGATGGTTGATTTGGCCCTAGTAACACCTGCCAAGCCATTGAAAGGTGAATCATCTCCAATTCAGCAGGTGAATTATGTATGTCTGGGGAATGTCTTTGCTACTTTAATCGGGATTCAACCATCAACGCTATTTGTTGAACTGAAAGATGAAGCCTCTATAGGCTGAATATTTTAATCAACCACAAACACATAATTTCTACAAAGACCATTTGAATACCCTGAGCTTACAAACAGCCAGCTCCATCTAAATTATTTGTATTCCATTTACGAAGAGATTAAAAAAAGCCTGGACTGGGTTACTGGCAGTCACAAACCAAGTGAGAATATTTTAAAGAAAGGATTATGTAACTACGTCATTATCTTTTTTTTCTTCATATATTGACTGGTAATGTAAGGCAAGAGCTTTCTTGATTTTGCTATTCTCGAGAAATAGAATACATTTAATTAAATATCCATCTACCTTTGCAGGACCTGTAGACTACTGAATTACTATTGAGAGACCATTTCAGCTGGCTTGAATGCAATTCGGATGGATAAAGGATATCCACCAGCTTGTAAGAATGATATTTTTAAAACCTTAGAGGAAGCACTGGTTTCTGATACTAGGAGTTAAGGCGGGCCGACCGATCATCTTGCTGTTTCTTCTTAATGAACATTAATGGTGGAGTTTGGAAACATGGCTATAAATGAGGCTGAAGGTACTTCTGTGACTAATGGAAATTTTTTCCTAAGATGTCACAGGCTCAGGCTTTCTAAAGTGTCTACATGAGTTGTTGCAAACTGTCCTGAGTTTTAAACAAATCTAAGACCAAATGGAAGTGTCTTTTCAAAACACTTTTTTAAAAGAAAGCATTGAAGTTAAATTGTAAAAATGTATTGAATTTCTTTTTTAATTCACGGTGTTTGATCCGGGCTACAATGGGATTTTAAATCTAGCTCATCTGAATATATTCCAAAGAGCTTTAACCTGATGCTATCTGTTTTAGCAAATGTGCTCACTTTGCTACCATACTTGCTTCTAATTTATTAGGTTCAGATTCTGAACCCAACTCAAATTATTCCTCAGATAGAAACTGGTGTGACCTCTAACCCTGTATATTCAAACTTTGCATCATAAGAGCAGGAACAGTCTGACCCTGCTGCGTCTTCTCCTCCTGGACCACTATCCTGGGAGACGATCCTACATCCTAGGAGATTTAATTAACCTGAATTCTTTCATCATAATGAATTCACTCTATTCTGTTTTCAGATACCCATCTCCAGGTCACATTCTCGGTCACAGAATAATTCATAATGGTTTCACTTCAGAAATTCTAAAGGCTGATATCCTGTTCTCCTACCACAATGCATTCAAAATCTGACTCCTAGTCTCCCCCCTCAACCTGTTCTTTTGACATTCTTCCCCCATTCAGATCATGGCAACAACTCCATTATTCTATTTGCTTGGACCAAAAATCTTGGCATCATACTGGACCCTTGCTCACCATCTTTGTTTAGTCCATCATGAAATTCTATTGGCTGCAGCCTTGAAATATACCCAGAATCCAATCACCTGTCATCACCTTTGCTGCCACCACTCTGTTGAAAGTCTGACTTGGTATTTCTATTTGGATGATGGCAACAGCCTCCTAACAGTTCTCCCTGCTCCTACTCTGGACCTTACCTAATTCTATGTTCATCATAGCAGCCAGAGCGATCCATTCTAGGTCAATCAGATCAGATCACCAGTCTGCTTAAGACCCCACAATGACTTCCCAGCTCACTCAGAGGAAAAGCGAAGTCTTTATCAGGGTCCACAGCCTCACACATGTGGTTCTCCATGATGTCTCCACCTCGTTTCCTATTTCTTCCCCTTACCCACTCGGCCCCATGCAGACCTGCTGTTCCTTGAAAACACCAGACGCCCACACACTTCAAGGCTTTGAAGGGGCTCTTCTTGCCTGGAATAGTTCAACTCACATATCTGCATGGCTCATTCTTTCTTTCCTTTCGTGTCTTTGTTCGGATGTCACCCTCACAACTGGGGCAATGACAACAACCTCATTTAACATTGCCCAGAATTCCGTATCCTCCTTATCTGCTCTATTTTCTCCACCCCCCGCGCCACCATGGTACTAGTTCCTTCTAATGGGCTACATCATTTGCGTATTTATTGTTGTTGTTTATTGCCTTCTCCGAATTAGAGCTGTACATGAGGTACTCCCAGCACTGGAGCTACCTTGCATGTTGAAGGCACTTGGTTAACTACTGGATGAAGGAGGGAATGAATCTCCTACCCTCAGCCCTCTCCTATGTTTACTTCTAACATATTTGCTCACTATCTGCCCACAGTCCTCCAGTTCCTTGACTCTAACTTCCTCACCATCTATCATCCTCTTTCTCTTTCTCTACCCAACTTCAAACCTCTGAATGGTCATCTGAACTGTTCTGTTAACAGCACTTAATTTCCTTTCAAGTCCTTTTGCCATCTCTGTCCAAAAAACTCTCATTAAAATGTCAAACCGGCGCCCCCTGGTGGCTCAATGCTAAACTGGCCACTGGGTGTAGACCATGTAAAGCCCAAGGACCCTGCTTCACTACCTGCGGCTGGCCGGTGGGAGGGACTACCAAAGACAGATAATAAAAGTGCTTCCTCCTCCTCTTCCTTCCTTCTCTTAAAAAAAATTAAAAACCATTGTCTGTTTTCACATTAAGGCAACTGGGGGCCATGGAAGAAAATAATACAAGCTTGCAGATTGCTGCCACCAAAACCAATGGTCTCCAGCATCAATCAGCCAAGCCTATCATGCTATCACTTCATTGTTTTCTTAGTTCTGTGATGTTTCTATGAGTGGCTCACCTCACTGGATTCAAAGAAGTAAGAGCATATATCTGCCTGGATGATGCCTTCAGTCTAAGTGTCTGGGGCATATGTGCATCAATACAGCTATCTAGTTATATTAACTGTCCTTCATGTTTGTCCCACTATGCAGCTTCTACTCCTCAAAAGCCAGTCTGTTCCGTATTCATCTGTATCTCAGGCCCTAGCATATCCTCTGGAAAAACTAAGTAGAACATAACCAGTAGTTGAGTGAATGAATGAATGAACTCACTAATCTTTTCTTCATCTCACTGTCTTCTTCCCTAATCTCATGTTTTCCCAACAGCTCTTCTCTGGTAGGTGGCAGGGTGTGTTGACTGCCTCTAATGTGGCAGAGACCCCTGGCGGTTGGAGGGACAGGCAAAGCTGGTTCATTGTGTGTTAAGGGAAGAGGGAAACATTTTGGGTGATGGAAGGAGTTTCGGGGGATCCCCTCAGTCCCTTCTGGAATGACTGAGCACTCGCTGTCATTCCCAAGCACAAAAGGGTCAAAGATATTTTGTTGGCTCCGAGTGCTGCGGGTTTCCACAGACACTGGATTTTGACTACTTCTCAAGTGGCCCCCCACCCCAAACCCTCATGAAGAGCCTGGTGGCCTGAGTGAAGCCCTCTTTTCTAGCATGGCGCTGAAAGGAATCTAATGATAAATGAGAGAAAGGGTCCAAACAGGAGGTTTGAGAAGCTTTTTGCTCCCCCATTCTCTTTGTGTCTAGAAAATGCAGCAGCATCTTGGGGGTGGACAGAGTCCCATATGCACATACAGACCTATGCGCTTACTGGTCTCCATTGAAATCAGGCCACTGAAAGATTCCTTCCCATTGGCTGAATTCCTGGAGAATTCCCCCAAGAAGTGCTTTTGTCCAACGTGTCTTTTATATCACGTGTTGAGGGCCCACGTAGGCCCAGAGGATGTGACAGTCCTTGTCAAGCAACTGATGGATGAGACCTCGGCTTCAAGGCCACACAGATGAGGGCTCTCAGGTGACATCTGCTCAGAGGTTAATAACACACCAGCCGTCCCTGGCTTCAGAAAACCTGCAGATCTTGGACTGATTTGCTGCTTGCGGTGAGGCTGGGCAGAAGCATACCGCCTTTATAAACGCTCACCGCCAGTAAGTTCTCTTTTGCCATGAGCGAACACATCCAGCCCTGCCTCTGGTCTTGGGTGGGCCTGTCCTCCCTAAATCCACCTGCCTCCCAGGAGTCATTGCTCAAGTAGCTTCAATTTACATGGAGAGAGCCAGCTTTGTCCCGCCTACTCTGTGGCCTCAGGCCTACAGCTGTTGATGCTGGAGAGGAATTGGAAAAACGGAGACATTTTGCCAGCAAATAGCTAAGCGGTTAGCAGTGTTGGGCCTGATGAAATCGAAGGTCCCTTCCAGCTTTTCCCTTTCAATTTCATCCAGAGGCTAGTTGTTTCTCCCTGCCACTGGCTTCTTAATAAGATAGTCATGCTTTGTCTTTCTGCCTCTCTCCCTTAAGTAGAAACAACAGGCTGACCTGGTTGCCAGAAGCGCATTCAAATTTACATTTCAATCAATCAAAATATTGAGCTATTTAGTGGAAAAAAAAAACAGCTACAAATGCTGCCCCCAACTCCCCTTTAGCAGATGACCTCAGGTTCTCCAAGTTTCATTAGTTGTATCCTTTTAATGATCTTCCCATGTCAAACATTAATTCAACAATTCCTACGTATCTACTTCTTATGAAGTACTTTTTATGAAGGACTGGAGCCAGGAAGGCAAATGAGACAGGATTTCTGTGCTTAGGTCACTAAGACACCACCTCTTCTGATTTTCAACTTTTTCACAACAAAGATAATTTTCTTATTCAGTTTCTTCTTTTAAAATAGAATAATAAAATTTAAATTTAATATTAGCAGTGTTTTCTGTTTCCACTGAGACACATAACATGTATGTATGTGTCTATCAATGTATATTTGTTATCACTAGTTATATGTGAGCATGCATGTAAATTTCCAGTGTACAAATTTCAAAATGCGCAGCTTTCCTGGACTATAAACCACCTACAGATCAGTTTTAAAATGCACGTTTACAAATCTTTAAAGCCGACATGAAAATTCAAATAAAAGACCAAATGCCTGTTATTTTATCCTAACAGCTCAAGTTTAGGAGAGCAGTTAAAAAACAAAAACAGCATCCTGATAGATTTGTGATAAGCTGATGAGGAAATACAAAAAGACTCAGAGGGCGAACTTATAGGAAAGGACACTTATGTGACTCACTAGGAGTCTTATGACCACATGCCACACTGACTCAAAGAAAAGAGCTTCCAAATGTCTTCTGACCATGTCTCATGTAATGGTAATACAGTTCATATGTGGGGCCATACCAGGAACAGGAAATCATCTCTCGTCTAACCTCAAACCTTAGAATGTAGGTGGTGGTGTAATTTATAAAGTGGTGATTTCAACTTCCTCCCTGCAGAAGATGTGGGGAAAGGCCTGGAACAAACCCAGCAGGAGATCGGAGCACTTCCCGAGGGCACACCACAGCGGACACAGTGACTTAAGTTAAACTCAAAGCACCAGCACCTTTGGCCACGAGACGTCCACACCCTGTGAATCTGTGTTGCACAGAAAAGCGTCACCGACCAGCTGACTGGGAAGAGCCCCTGTCCTTCTCGCCTTCAGGTTTGCGGCAGGAAAACTTTGGGCCTCAGTGTGTCTTGGCATCTGAGAGGAATCCTGAACATCTGCCCTGCTGGCGCCCTTGCCCTCTGGGCCAGAATCGGGATTTGTGCTGTTGGGACTCTGTCCCCACTGGCACCTCCTCCAGGGCCCCAAACCTGTGGGAGCTTCTTAAGTGTTTTCTTCAGCCAGGATCGGAGAGCTAGAGAGCTCGGGATAAAGGCAGCACCTGCTTGTCCCTGCCCTCCTTACTCTGCCCACCAAAACCACCTGGGACCGGATTTGAGTGGGGGGTTCGGAAGAACAGCGTAAACCAATGACCCGTCCTGATTCCCTCATTTGAAGACAGAGGGACCTGCATACAACTTCGCAACCAGCTGTAACAACAGTGGGACAGAAATGCAGAGGTCCCTGTGTCCTGCTTCTCGACAGTGTTCTCCTTCATCTCTCTGAGTTTACCTGGGAGCCTGGGGCTCTGTCTCCATCCTACCGATCCAAGAACGTCTTCTCTGGGCCTTTCCCATTCTGCTTTTAACATCCTGTAGTAGTGCTCACAGCAAGGGTTTCCACTGTCTCCTCAACTGAGGCCCCTTTGTCACCAAGAGGAAACAGAGAAGTCCTGAGTCCTGGGGGGTCTCCAGCGCCGGGCCTGTCTCATCCAATTCTGATTGCTGGTCTAGACCTCAGACCTTGGCAGGGCTCCCTCTATGACTGCTGGCTTTCCCAACTGGCTGGAACCCCAGACCGAATTCTTGCTACAACCGGCTTTGGGTTCCTGGTTTCCATCACTGTCTCATGTCTGCAAGTCTTGGCCCCAGTAATGGCCTGGCAGTGTCTGCCCCAGGCTGTGACAGGACTCGTATTCTATCCTATAATTGGATATGAAAGGAACAACTGATAGGTACTCTGAGTGTGTGTGCACCTAAGCAGCTTTTATGAATTAGCACTGAGGTTCATACTGACATGACATGATACAGTGGAAAAGCACGGGCTTTGAAATCGCACTGACCAGACAAGTAGCTGTGTATGTATGGTGGGGGATCTGTCCAACCCCAAGGCAGTTTCTCCATCTGAAAATGGGGAAAATGAGTGCTATCAAGGTTAGAGCAAATGTAGTTAAAGTGAAAAGCACACGATGTCTCTAATAGAATAACAAGTTTTAAGTTTTTAAGTTAAAGTCTCTGCATTTGCACGTTTTGGGACTAAGTGTTGATTTTATGAGGAATCTGACATCCTGAAGGATCCTGAAGTAGTTCTGAATCAAGAAAAATGACTATCGTCAGAATCACCTGCCTCTAAATTTTTTCTGTGTTGGTGATAATATGCCACAGATTTAAAGGAGCAGCTGAGACTGACTATATATTTAGTGTGTGCAAGGCAGTGGTTAAGCGCTGTACACATTAGCCGAGGAGATCGTCACCGCATTCTGAGATAAGTAGCATCATTGCTCCTATTTTTAACTAAGAAAATGAGATTTAGCAGCGTTCAATAAAGCAATCAAGGCACATGGGAGTGAGCTGGGATTTGAAGTGGAGTCTGATTTCAGAGCTGGGTTCTTAATACCATTTCCTCTTTTACATCTGCCCACCTTAACCTTCATCTCCGCCCTTCTCTCCCCTCTCCCACCAACTCCGCCAGGTGGGACTTCTCCTCCACTCCCTGCGCCTGCTGTAGGTTATGTCCCGGAGATTTTCCAGTTTCGCTTTCTCAAGAAATCCCTGTGCTTTGTACTTCTCCAAATGTTATTTGTTTTGAAACTATTTCAGACTCATAAGAAGTCACAAACAGTTACAAACACAGCACACAGAGTTCCCCTGCAAACTTCACCCAGTTTTCTCCAAAGATAACGTCTTACATAACCAGAGTACATGATCGAAACCAGGGAGTGGACATGGGTTGAAATAGAGACCCTATTAGCACTTCCACCAGTTTTTCCATGTACTGTATGTCTATGAAATGCATCACATGCATTTGCTGGCAAGAGGACAGTAGTGAGATGGGGAGTGGGCGTGACCAGTTATCCAGATGGAAAGCGGGCCGGGGGTACGCTTGGGGGCGGGAAATGGATTGTAGGAAGCAGCACTGAGAGATATCTCAAAGGTTAA
This sequence comes from Solenodon paradoxus, assembly GCA_004363575.1. Classification (NCBI taxonomy): domain Eukaryota; kingdom Metazoa; phylum Chordata; class Mammalia; order Eulipotyphla; family Solenodontidae; genus Solenodon; species Solenodon paradoxus. The sequence goes on from RJWH01003989.1 coordinate 43,063, forward strand.
ATATCTAAGACTTGTGACTCACTGGATGTGGAGGAGACAGGAATGGATGAATGGTGGCGCTGTTAACTGAGAGAGACGATACCTTACTGGGGGTAAGGTATGGGTTTGGATTTGGGTCACCGAAGCTGCGTTAACCAAGCCATCTGATAATATCAGCGATGAAATCAGAAGATGGGATTTGAAAGAGGTGGAAGTTGGGAATATGGTGCAGAAGGATTAGGGCCAGAGGAGGGGTGCAGCGGATGAAGTGGATGGATGGAGACCAGAGCCCGGGGTGATGTCATCATTAAACCCACTGGTGGGTGGGAACTAGTGCGGGGAGCTGTAAGAAGCAGAAGCAAACCTGGGACATTCACATTTAGTCAAGTGAAGGTCAAGAGATGGTTTCTGAAAGGAGGAAAAGCGAAGACGGTTAAGTGTTATCTGACTTGATGCTGAAGAGGATGGAGTCTAAAGAGAGTCGCTTGGTTTCATGACCCTGCCAAGGTCATCTCCGTGGAATCGGGGCATGGTCTGAAGAATGAAGTGGGGATGAGGAAGTGGAGGTGTAGTGAGACTCCTTTTTGTCAGTTAACATTGATTTACAAGATAATATGAGTTTGGATGTCCAAGTTCACGTTTCCTTAGATAGTAACATCACAGCCACCAGCAAATTTCCAACAGTCCTCCCCCGCTGTCCACTGCACCCACTACCCTTTGTTCCCACCCCCGTACCGCTTCCCCTCTGGTCACCACAGCTCTGTTGTCACTGTCCAAGGGCTGGTTTTTGTTTTATCTGTTTGCCTCGTTTCTTTATATTCCACACGTGAGTGAGACCATCCGGTATTGATCGTTTTCCTTCTGCCTTATTTCCTTTAGCACCATCCCCTGTAGTTCTACCCGTTTTGTTGCAAAAGGCAGAATTTCGTCTTCTGTGGTGGTGTAGTGTCCATTGTGAATCCAGACCACATCTTCTTTATCCATCATCTGTTGATGGGCACTTAGGTTGCTTCCAGCTTTTGGCTGCTGTAAATAGGGCTGCGATAATCATGGGGGTGCATATGTCTCTTCAAATTAATATTTTTCTGTTCTTTTTTTTTTGGGGGGGGGCGGGGTAAATGACCAGAGGTGGGATAATGGGATCACATGGAATTTCTATTCTCAATGTTATGAGGAATGTCCATGCTGCTTTCCACAATGGTCGCAGAAATTTACATTTCTACTAACGCCACACTTTTAAGAGGGTTCATGGTAATAGGAGGGAAAGGATTGTGGCAATAACTTTAGGAAAAGGTAGGATCAAGAGAAAAATTTATTCTGGAAGACTTCAAGTCTCAAGTGGCACTCAACAGTTTTCAGTGATTAACAGTATTTACTTGCCTACCTGACTCAAAATAAGCAAAACTATATATATATATTATATATTACATATATATAATATATATACATATATGCAAAAACAAACAGAATTCGTGAACAAGCGCCAGTGATTCACTCATGGGCAGCGACTTGAATGCAGTGACCACGCTGCTGTCTTTCTCAGCACACTCGGCAGCACTAATCTGTTTCCTGTCTTTGGTCTCTCAGCTCTCCTTCTGCCCAGTATTAACACGAAAGAGCCCGCTGCTATTCTAGCTTCTTTATTTTAATAGATTTGAATAATCCCTTTATGTGTTTTGAACTCTCTTCAAAGGTGCTTCTCAAAACCTTTTTTCCTGTTTTGTACCGAAGCTGACATGCTCTGCAAACTCCCTGTTCTCTGGGGTACTTTCTACATTCTTTGGGAGATGTCCTGTTCCCTCCACACAAATCAGTGTGACTCCTGCCTCTTTTTTGAAAGGAAAGGTTCAGGCAGGAATGAAGGCAAGTAGGCAGGCAGGAGGAGAGAGGAGGAGGAAGGGAGCAGTCCATTTATTTCATTCAGTGTTCATCTTGGTTGTGCCTCCCCCATCACACACACACCAGGGCGCGAACCTGGTACCGTGGGATGTACGTGAACTGCCCAGGGTGCGCCGTGAGTCCCGGGGAAAGTCTCTCAGTGTGCCCGAAGGAAGTTCTGAGCTTTGGTCACCTCTTCCAGAGAGAGATGAGGGAAATAAGTACATTCCAGAGAAGGAAAGCTTGAAGGGCAGGGTCTCCATTGTATGAGTTCAGACCTTCTGCAGTTGGGAAAGGGGAGGCCAGTGAGGAGGGAACCTGTCGCATCACAGGGAGTTGTGAGTAGGGCAGAATGAAATCCTCGAGCACTTGAAAGAGAGGCTATCATGTAAAGAGTCAGATATGCAAATTTAGGGCATGAAAAATAAAATAACAACTTCACAAAAGAGGAAATGATTTCAAGATGATCATTATCTAATATTAGGATGCAATGTCCCTTCAATAACATTTTAAAATAAAATTTTAAAAAGATCATTAGAAAGGAAACGCCCTCATAATAATTTGATCAAATGAGCTGCTGCAACTGCTACTAAGGAATTTTGGTTCCTCTCTTATTACATTAAAAAAGATTAAGTTGTGGTAAAATATAATGAAATTGCACACAGTGAAATAATATGCATTTACCATCTTAACCATATTTAAGTGTACAGGTAAGTAGTGTTAATTATTAGCACACTGCTATGCAACCAAGCTCATTTTGCAAAACTGAAACTCTGTGCCCATTAAATGATTTCCCATTTCTCCCTCTCCCCAGGCCCTGGCAACCCATTCTAGTTTTCATTTCTGTTTTTTTATTTCTACTATTGACTCTACTAGATACCTCATAAAGTGGACTTGAACAGCAATCTGTCTTTTGTAAAGACTGGCTTAATTCACTGAGCGTATAGTCATCTGAGTTGTAGTATGTGTCCATCTTCTTCCTTTTTTAAGACCGAATAATAATCCATTGTATGGATACATGCATTCACCTGTTGATGGATCTCTAGGTTGCTTTTTCCTCCTTTCCGGGAGATGGGTCTGACCACTAAGGCTGCCGTCCAGCGAATGACCTTGTCTTCTCTTAATTAGATGTTGGGTACCACCCAAAGTGTGAACAGTTGGCTTTGACGTTATGTCTGAGGCTCCAGCTCCAGTCTACGTAAAGCCCAAGGCCCCCAGTTCCTGACCTGGCGTGGGGGGGGGGGGCGGAGCGGGGGGTATAACCAAAAAGAACAAATAAGTAAATAAATGCTTCTTCCTCCTCTCTTTTCCTTCCTTCCCACCTGCCTACTTGCCATCATTCCTGTCTACTTCATGCCTCATAAAAATTAAAAAGAAATTAACATGGGGTCAGTCCGCCATTACAGAGAAACCGCATTAACTGTTCGTTTGAACTAAGTCAAAGATGTTTACACTGAGTCCTGAAGCAACTGTTTTAGGACCCATCAACCAAATGATTTTTTGAGAAATCATCCAGATCATGAGAACGGATGATTATGGACTTTTGGACAGAGACTAGAATCAGTAACCAGTTATGCACAGCCAAGAATAGTTGAAGCGCCGTAATGCTTAATTAGCTCTTTTCTTTAACCATTTACCTCATCTTTCTCTTATCTTCCCATAAAATCCCAAACTTTATCCCTGCTTGGGGTACATGTTAGGTTTCCACCTGGATCTATGTATCCCAAACTGCAATCCTCTGATCCCAATATACGCACTTTGTCTATTTAATGGTCTCCTACGTTTTAAGGTTAACGAGAGACTGAAAAATTGTCAGAACTGGGCTTCAAACGGTGACCAAAGAGGTTCAAACCAGAAGAGTTTGCATTCAGAGGTCTAGACAGGTTCCTAACTCGAAGACTCACAAGCCAGTAACAGGAGTCTGAAAGTACAGACAGTGGTAGTAGGGACGCAATACGCAAGGATGGCTAAAAGCAAGAGATCATTCCAAGGAAAAGAAATACAGAAAAACTCCACAAGAGTAAACTGTGAGCGAGAATCAATGTCCAACAAACAAGGTCAGGGAGGGCAGAAAATCGGCAGAGTCCCAGGGAGCCGGGGGCGGCCCAGCAAGGCTGTCGCCACCAGTGGCCACCGGGAGGGAATGGACAGACTCAGAGAACCTTCTGGCTGCTCCTGATTAGCTTCTGCACCACGGCTGACCTGCCAGAGAAGGGAGACAGGGAAGAGACAGAACAGGCCTGGGACATCTACCCTGGATTTTGGAGCTGACACCCCACATCTGAGGGGTGTGGCTATTTTGACTTCCACCCCGGCTGGAGTCAGTGTCGCCATGGGTGGATATAATGAGGCTTCAGGGTGGGGGTGCTGGGGGTCGGAAAGAGTTAGCGGTGGTGTGAGGCGACTAGGAGGGCCTTCAGAAGATGAATTTAGCACTAATTTAGAACACTCTTTTCTTGTGCCTTGCACCCAAGAACGTGCAGATGCTGAAGGGGGGACTAACTTCTCCCTTAGACTCCCAGAGTCAAAGGAGACCCATTGTGAAAAAGAACACAGAGTAGAAGACAGTCGTTCTTTGCAATTCGGCGGTGTGCATCCATGTCCCTGGTCCGGTGTGCAGTTGTTCAGATGGGACAAGCTTGTTCAGGCGCTACCTAAATGGCACGACCAGGGGGTTGTTCTTTTTTCTCCCTCTTGGGTGCACACAGGTACAGGTGTGTAGGAAGAAAGATGACTCTAGAAAATTTTATTCACACATAAGCTTCTCTGATTTGCTTGTTCTTCTGTACTGAGACATGTTTCCTAGCAAACAAAATGCACTAATAAATCTGTCAGGAGCAGAAAGCAGAGGGGACAGCTGCAGCCACAGTATCCAGGAGTGACAATGATTAATTCCTACATCTGTTCAGTCAGAGAAACAAAGGTCACTGTGCATAGATTAGCACCCCGTCCCAACACACGTGCGCGTGCGCGCACACACACACACAGACGCACACATGAAAATAATGGTAACATTAAAACTGCCTGAAATGTTTACTATCTGACCCCCTCCCTGTCCCCCAAAGCAAGTTGTTGAGCAGGTTAGAGATGAGGAAGGCATCACATTTGGCTCAGAAACCAATTCATGTCAGATTTCTGTCTAATCCCATTAGCATCTAAATTAAGTGAAATATTGGTGCTCGGTGATATTTATTAAAGTCAAGGGAACAGAAATTTAAGAACAGAGCCCGATGCAGTCATTCGAGCAAAGTGAGAACAGCTATTATGGTGAAGCGGCCGAGCACATGTGCACACTTGGCTTTATGTAAAGAGGATATTCAGAAGTTGACTCTGTCCTCATTTTCAACAGTCCTCTGAAGACACTGCATTTCCTCGTCCTGCTCTTCAACTGTAGCTCTGTGGCAGTTGATTTTTATTTTTTTAAAGAAGGAAGATGAGGAGGAAGCATGTTTATTTGTTTATTTCTTTTCCCCCTGGCTCTGAGTGGAAACCTGAGTCCTTAGGCTTTACGTGGTCCACATGCCAGCTGCCAACTTAGTGCCCGAGCCACCAGGGTACACCAATAGATTAAAAAAATTTTTTTACACATTAAAATAAACTCATACATATTGGTTCCCCATTTCTCATATATATGTCAACACACCCTGCCCTCCAAGATTATTATTTTTTAAATAATCAGGCTAGGAAAGATGTTTTCTGAGTGCACAAATGATACATATTTATAGCTCTGTGAATTATCACCAAGAAAATAGCTATGGAACTATCACTCAAACCAAGAAAGAGGACATTGCAACATCTCAAAATCTCTACTCATGATCACACCATGTGTTGTGTATGGAGGTTTAAGTCAACAAAGAACCGCAGATATGATGGTGGAGCCAATGGGTTACACCACGCAGTCTAGGAGTGGGGCGGGTTATTTCCATCCAGTTTTATGTAATTGCACTCTATGGTGACCCCACATTGGAAAGTTACCTAATGTTTCATTTCTGGGGTCCCTGTGCTTAGTCAACACATGCTTAGTTTCCCTCTCCTTTCTCCCTGAAGGCAAACCTCTATCTTTACCTTTAACGCTATTGTTTTGTTATGCTAGTTTTGAACATTATCTAAAGGGAATCATGAACTACATCCTCTTTTGTGGCCATCACTTTTTTTTTAAGGAAAGGTACAGGCAGGAATGACAGTAATCAGGCAGGCAGGAGTTGAGGAGAAGGAAGGGAATTATTTTTATTTAGTTGTTCACACTGTTAGTGAACCAATGTTCATCAACTGATGAAAAAGGAAGTGACCCCTACCACTGGGTCTTGAACCCGGGATCCTGGGATGTATGTGAGATTGCTCCCAGGTGTACCAGACCGCTAGGTCACCAGGGTGCATGCTGTGGCTATCTTCTTAAATTTTATATTTGTGAGATCCATGCTGCTGGGTAACTTGTTGTTTTTTTTTTTGTTGCTGTGTAATAGTCCATTGCAAGAACGCACCTTGATTTATTTATTCTTTCTGCCACGTAAGGTCATTTGGGGTGATTACAAATAATGCTACTGTGAATGCTCCTTATACAACTCTTGGTATAAATGTGCATCCATTTCTCCTGAGTCCAATTTAGAAGTGGACTTGCTGACTCACAAGTTATTTGTGTTGTTCATTTTAGAAGATATGTCAAATGATTTCCCCAAGTGGTTGTACTCATTTTCACTCTCACCATGAGCAAATGAGAGTTGCATAGCTTCGTGTCTTTCTCTTAACATTTTATCTTTAAAAATGTAAGCCAGTTGGTGTATATCTTATAGTTTTAATTTGCTTTTCTTCAACCACAGGCAACCACTTTTTTTTCTTTTCTCTTTTTTTGTCTCTATAGATTTGTCTTTGGTGACATTGCATTTAAATGGTGTCATACAATAAATGATCTTTTGTGACTGGCTTCATTCACAATAAATGCTTTGAAGGTTCATCCATGTTATAGTACGAATCGGCAATTCTTTTTTATTGCCAAGTAATGTTTCCAATCTTGCATATATTACTTCCTTTATCATCAGTTGATGGACATTTGGGTTGTTTCTACTATGGAATTATTATAAATAATGCTGCTATGAACATCCCTACACAAGTTTTGTGTGAACATACTTTTTCATTGTCTTGAGGATATGCCTTTGCATTTCATTTCTGGATAATATGGAAATCTGATGTTTAACATTTGTTTTCCACAGTAGATGCATCATTTTACATTCCTACCAGTAGTGCGTGAGGTTCCAATTTCTCCACTGCTAACTAACACTAGTTATTCTCAGTATTTTTTTTCTTCTTCTTTTTTTTCTGCCCAAGGTCTCAAATCCAGTTCCTTGGACTTTACATGGCCTGCATCTTAGCTGCTTTAACTGCCTGAGAACAAGGGTGCACCCTCTCTGTCTTTTTTATTCCAGCCTTCCTAGGGGGCATGAAGTAGTTATCTTACAGTGGTTTTGATTTGCATTTTCCTCATGGCTAATGTTGTCAACCATCTTTTCCTGTGCTTTGTATATCTTCTTTGGAGACGTGTCTATTCAGATTCTTTGCTCATTTTAAAACTGTGTTATTTGTCTTTTAATTATTGAGTTGTAAGCATTCTTTATATTTTCTAAATTCAAGCCCCTTAGGAGATACAAGGTTCAAAACAAATTCTCCCATTTTTTGGGTCCTTTTAACTTTCTTCACGCTGTCCTTTGAAGCACAAGAAGTTTTAACTTTGATGATATTGAATATATTTTTCTTTTGCTGTATTTCATTTTCATTGTCATTTACTGCGGTCCTCTTGATAAACAGAAATCCTTAATTTTTTTACTACTATCAATGATGCCATAAAAAATCTTATGTACCTTTTAATTTTTAAGAAAACTATCATTCTATCCTTCAATAGTCATGATATTCAGCCTAAATGAGATTTAAAAAAAAATAATATTAAAATAGTTTTGTCTTTACTGATAACTGACACAAGTACTCCTCTTGGATGTTTCCTTCTGGTCTTTTTAGGAAACAAAGATAATTTAAAACTTTTATTGAATAAAAATATGCATAAAGAAAAGTACACGTAAGTGTACAGTTCAGTGATTTTTCTGAAACAGACACACTTAAACAGCCCACATGCAGGTCAAAAAAGGAACATCTCAGAAGCCCTCCTCTTGCACCCTCCTGTCATGGTGCCCCACCCCTCAGATTTCTGTGTATCTACATCCACTTTGACCATGCATATTCTATGAATACGCTGTCCCATTCTACAGCTTGCTCCCCCCTTAGTGGTGTCTTTCAGTGAACAGAAGATGTTATCATTATTTACAGAAAGAAAATTAACAATCTCTTCTTTCATTAATAGTTTTTTTTTTTTTTTTGCTGTTCTATTTAAAGCATATTTTCCCGCCCCAACTTAATGAAGATATTCTCTTATAGTCGCTCCCTGAAACTTTATTGCTTTACTTTTTTTAAAGGAATCTGCAGGTAGGAATGAAGGTGAATAAGCAGGCAGGCAGGGAGAGGAGGAAGAAGCATTTTATTTAATTTAGTTGTGCATCTAGGTTGTTCTATCTGGCCCCAGGATGTGAACGCAGATCCAGAGTCAGCAGACTAAACCACTACTCCACCCGGGCATGTCTGTTGCTTTACTTTTGCAATTAGATCTACAATCAACCTGCAGATGATTTTGGAGAGGCAGGATTGAAGGTGCACTTTTTCTCCATGTGGATGACTAATGGACTCAACACTACTTATTAAAAATACATGTTCTACATTGTTTCTGGCTTCTCTCTATTGGTCTATTTGTGTATCCTTCCACCCAAAGCAGACCTAGCATATCTTAATTGCTCGCTTTATAATAAACCTCAATATCCCAAAGAGGAAATTCTCTCCCCTGGTTCATTTTTTTCTAAGCTTTTTATAGCCCTTTGAGGGCCAAATAAATTTGAGAATCAGCTTACTGAATTTTACCAGAAAAGAAAACAAGTTGTTGGAATTTTTAACTGCAATTACATTGAATCTATACATCTGGGGATAAATGACATCTTTAGAATACTGAGTCTTCTCATCTATAAATACAACAAGTCTTTTATTTATTTAGAACACCTTGCAAAAATGTTTTATGATTTCCTATGCAGAGAAACTGCATATCTTTCCCTAGTGTATGAATCAGGTTTCAATCGGAAAGAGAACTAGCAGGTGATATATAGGTTTTTCACAGGCAATGGTTTATGCAGATTTAGGGGTCTGTTCAGCAGTTCTATATTCCATTTTTAGCCATTTTATTTTTTACCTAAGGCACCCTAGGAGTGTAACTTTATTTAAGGGATTGCTAGAGTTACCTCTTTTTTTTTTTTAATTTAATTTTTTAAAGGAAAGGTGCAGACAGGAAAAAAGGTGAGTAGGCAGGCATGCAGGAAGAGAAAGGAGGTAGAAGCATTTTTATTCAGTGCTCACATTAGTTGTTTGCCCCAGCCTCTGGGTGGGAACCGGCTCCTTGGGGTGGACACGGACTGTACCCTTTTGGAGGAGGCTGACCAAATTGCTACTCCACCAGGGCACACCTAGAGGTACCTGTTTTAAATGTTAAAGGTCTACTATAAGTAGTAATCTATGATCTATTTTAATTTTTGGATACAGTACAAGGTGATGAAAGTTCATTTTTGCATGTGGATTGTGCACAAATCATTTATTGAAAAGGCTGTCTCTTCTCCATTGAATTACCCTTGTACCTTTGCTGAAAAGCAGTTTCTTGAGTGTGTGTGTGTGTGTGTGTCTGTGCTTATTTCTGGATTCTGATCTGTTGATATATATGTCTATCTCTTCCCGATACCAAACTGTCATTACTGTAGATTTGGAATAAGTCTTGAGATCAAATGGGTCTAGTTCTCCAACTTTATTCTTTTTAAAGTTGTTTTGGCTATTCTAGATTCTTTATATTTCCAGTGACTTTTAGAACCAGTTTGTCAATTTATGAGGGGGAATGAGACAGCTACAATTGTGACTGTGACTGAGTTTAGACTATCGATCAATTAGTGGAGAATTAACAATATTGAGTTTTTCAGCCTGTGAACACAGTGTCTCTCCATTTATTTAGGATTTACTTTCATTTCTTTCAGCGATGGTTTCCAGTTTTTAGTGTATTAGTGGTAGATTAGCAATGCTGTATAGTTTCCATTGTACAAATATTTCAATTGTTTGTTAGATTGATCCCTAAATATTTCATATTTTTGATGCTACTGTAAATGGCATTGTTTTTAACTTGACTTTTTAAAAACCTGTTTCATACAGTTCAGTTTTGTACATTGATCTTGTATTCTGCTAACTTTGCTAAACGCATTTATTGGTTCTAACTGTTGTTTAAAAAATGGATTCCATTGAATTTTCTGCAGAGATGATCAGGTCACTTGAGGGTAAAATTCTTTCTATACTAGGTGCCTTCTATTTCTTTTTCTTACCTTTTGCACTGGCTCAGATCACCAATGCTGAATAAAACTCGTGAGAGCAGACATCTTTCTGATCTTAATGGGAAATCAAGTGATTTTTTACTATAAAAATGATGTTAACTGTATGTTTTTTATAGATGCACTTTTTGGGATTGAGGATGTTCTCTTCTATTCCTAGTTTGTCGAGACTTTATCAGGAATGAATCTTGAATCTTTTCACATCATTTTTCTATGTCTATTAAGGTGATCACATTGGCTTTGTTTTTCAAGCTGGTATATATGGTGTTAGATTGATAGATCTTTGGATGCTAAACCTACTTGCATTCCTGAGATAAATGGCACTTTGTCATGTGTGACCATTTTGATATTTGCTTGTACTAAATGTATTACCATTTTATTTAGAATTTTCAATTCCAATTTGTTTAGAATGTTCATGAGGGATATCAGCCTGCAGTTCATTCATTTTTTTTTTTTTTCTTTCTAATGTCTTTGCTAGGTTTTGACATCAGGTTAGTGCTATCCTCATAGAATGAGTTCCAGAATGTGCTATTATTTTCAGTGTTTTAGAAGAGTTGTGTAAAACTGGTAGTATTTCAACAACAATAGAGACAGAGCTTGGCTGGGTGCCTCTGGTTCAGTGTCTCTCATATGAATGTATTCAATGAGTCAGTCATGGCCGCAGTCCTCCAAGGCTCGACTGAGGAAAATATGTGTCTAAGCTCATTCACACTGCATAAGCAGGAATCAGAAAATTTATCGTCAAGCTCACTTACACACCTGTTAGGAAGCCTCAGGTCCTTGCTGGCTACAGACTGGAAACATCAATTCCTGGCAATGTGAACCTCTCCAAAGGGCCACCTGCAACATGGCAGGTGACTTCCCTCAAACTGAATGAGAGGAAGGGCGAGCGAGGTCCAAGTGGAGGCAGTGTCTGTAAGTTTGTCCCAAAAAAGACATCTCATGAATCAACAAGTTAGTAAAGCCAGCCCATACTCAAGAACAGGAGATTTTGTAAGAGTGTGGTTACCAAGAGGAGGGGAATCATGGAGAACCTCTTAGAGACTACCTATCATAGTCATTTTTAACATTACTTTATGATCCTTCTAATATACGCAGGGTCTCTAGTAATATCACCCCTCTCCTTCTTATTTGGGTAAATTTATCTACTCTTGTTTTTTTTCCCCTAACCACTTGGGCTAGAGTTGGTTAATTTTATTGAGCTTTGATTTCACTGTCTCCTCCCCCTCATTTTCTATTTCATCAATTTCCACTCAGATCTTTATCATTTCCTTTCTTATGCCACTTATCCTCTTATGCTTATTTTGGAACTCTTTTTCTCTCTTTTCTTTTCTTTTTTTTTTCTTTTCTTTGCTTTGTAAAGTAGATCTTTCTCTTTTTCTAATAGAGTTTAGTGCTATAAATTTCCCTAGGTACTGCTTTCATGACATTGAAAACATTCTAATATGCTGTATTTTCATTTTAATTCAGCTAAAAACACTTTCTAGTGTCTCTTTTGATTTGATTTCTTCCTTGACTGTGGGTTATTTTAAATTGTTCTATCTGATTTCCAAATATTTCAGGATTTTTCAGAGATCATTCTGTTATGGATTTCTAATTTAATTTCACTGTGGTCACAGAACATACTCTATATAACTCAATTCCTTTTTAATTTAATGAGATTTTCTTCCCCTGGTCCAAAATATCATCTATCTTGGGTAAATGTTCCATCTGTACTTGGAAAGAATGAGTGTCCTGTTGATGTTGGGTGTAGGGTTATATGAATGCCAGTTAGGTCAGGTTGGTTGGTAGTATCGCTCCAGTCTTCGTTATCTTTACTGATTTGCTTTTGTAGACTACATTTAAAATTTTTTTTATCAAAAATGCCATTATGTGCAACTAAACTTGAACTATATTATTTTTATTTTTTGACAATGTTTTTCTTCCTCTGGCACACAGTTACAAAAGTAGGTCATAGAACAGAACTGAAATGATGTACATGATTGTATCATGGCAACTCTGAACACATTTTATTATTTAGGAAAGCACTTTAGAACAGGGTTATTTTATCTTTCCTTGTCTGACCTTAGAAGCTACTTAATTGCCACTGTTTTTATTCACAGTGCCTCTTAATATTTTATATTTTATGCCAAGTCATGCTCCTATGGCAAGAAGGCAGCAAAATCTTTAATAGAGTGAAATAGAGCTGTTTCTACCGTAACGCTGTCTATACGTATTCTTATTTTAACAGGATATAGAAATGCTTTAAAAACCTTATAGTCTACAAGATTGTATATAAAAATAAAAGGTTATGGGACAAATAGTAAGGCTTAAAACACATTTAGTTTTCTAGTCAGAATACAAATAGAAATATTATGATCCCAATTAAAATATTAGCACTCAGTAAATGTCCATGACCTTGTGTGCCCAGGATCACAGATTGTTTTTCCGACTTAACGTGTAAGAGGTGAGTTTCCGAGGATTTTCCCCTTCAGTAGACAACATGGTCATTAAAATCTACTCTGGATCTGTGCTTTCCTCAACAATCAAGCATTTTTTAAACAGAAGAGAAATGTCTCTCCACTTCATCTACTCCTACGGTCCTGCCAGATAGCTTCATGGTGCAGGCAGAACACCAGTTCTTCAGACCATGAAGCCAGCCACTACAGGCACTAAGAGAAGGCACTGTCTTAGTTTAATGGTGTCTTCTTTAACCATAAGAAACTGGCTGCTGAATGTCTCAAACTATTGATTCCCTATGGGAAAAAAAAGGACATTTGAACAAATGAAAACATTCTCTTAGTCGCCGATCAGGCATTCATTCGCACTATAGAAATATGCTGCAGCTGACACCGCATTGCATAGTTCTCTAACCTTGAAATGCATGATTTTCCTAACCATTTTCTTGCAACAATCACCATTGGGATTTCAATCTCTTTCCTCCTAGGATCACTGAAACTGTATTTACTGATCATCTACTATGTTCCAGAGTCTGTTCTAAATGCTGGAGCCAATGGTGAGCCTACACACAAGGTCCCTACGTTCACAGACTTTACATTCTGTTAGGCAACACATACAATTAGTAGGTAAATCCATCAATACAGCAGTATCAGGAGAGCTACGCTTGCTATCAAGAAAATAATACAGGATGGTGACTGAATATGGAATGAGAGATGAGTAGAAAGGCTACTTTAGATAAGATGATCTGTGAAAGTGTCTCTGAAGAGGTGACATTTGAGCTAACTATAGGCTGAGAAGGGACTAGTCATAGGAAGATCTGCAGAAGACTGTCAGGCAATGGAAACACTAAGGGGACAGGAAGACAAAGGTCTTGAGATGGGAGTAACTTAGTGTATCTGAGGAACAGAATGAAAAGTAGCTGTGACAACCTGAGCGGTATACTCGGGATGGACTGCTGCATGTCACTGCCCCACCAAGGCTGACCCAGTGAATTGCTTAACAATTTCATGTTCTCCACTCCTCAAATGGCCAAAGTCAACCCCAAATGCCTATTTAACAAGTCCAGCTGCTTGACCCTCCAGGCAATGGAGCACAACACACGTGATCGTCACAAGGGATAAGGCTGGAGTGGGACCAGACAAGTTTTGGCCTGTGTGAGGGAGTCATTGAATCTGATGTGGGCTCCAAGCAGAAATCAGCTGCGGGCCAGGGAGGGGGCTTCTCAGGAGGAAGCCTGAGCCAGCTGAAGCAGGAGGAGAGCTCAGAGCATTGGAGTTGGAGAGACGGAGTGGGCCCCAGGGGAAGGGTCAAACAGCAGTAAAGTCAAGATTCCGTAAGTTCCTTCAGAAAAAAGTCATCATTGTTTCTTTCGCCAGTCCTGGGAGTCAGAAATGCTTATCCCGATGAGTCAATGATTTTTCAATCAGTCAGAATTGCCTAACTTAACAGTCATGTAGTAGGACTTCACTATTTTTACAGAAAAATTAGCCCACCTAATGGTTCCAGTTTTGCTGTCTGTAAAATTTAATGCTGCTTCGGAATATTTTTCTACATGCACTATTTTTTAACTACAAATACCTCATCTCCTCTGAGAATCAGACCCTCCTTGATGAGGGAAGACTCACCATTCTCGCCTTTCTCTTCCTCCTTCTCAAGAGGGAGCTGCAAGGCCAGGACTCTCTCAGGAGAAACCTGTACATCTTACTGTCACAGTGGGAGACAAGCTCTGCAGACACCAGCTGGTAGCTCGTGGTGCCAAAAGGGCACCAACATTCTGGGTTTCATGATTCAGGTTGTGGGAGATGAGAAACCAGGCACGGGGCTCTTACCTGTTCTTCCTGCAGTGAATGGTGAAGCCGAGGAAGAAGACAATCAGAAGAAGCCCACAGCTGAGGAAAGTCCAAACGATACCCAAGAGAACAGGTGATAATGAAGAAACCCTCTGACTGCTGTGGTCGGAGGAGGTCTGAGAACAGAATAAAGAGATGCTGTTAGGAGTGAAGGCTCTTGTATAGATCAGACACGAACTTGCCCGGTCATCGCCAAAGCTGAGACACTCACATCCTGCACAGTATATTCCTCCTACTCATCTTCCCCTCTTCCTTCTCCATCCCCTCCTCTTCCTCACCACCAGCACCAGCACCACCATCAACATGGACAGCCTGCTCACTTACAATTGTTGTCCTGCAGAGATCATGAAGGGGTCTCCGATCCAACTCCTGGCCAGGAAAATTGTCACATAATTCAGAGCAGTTTATTTCGGGCTCCATGTCATCACATGCTTCCTTGGTTTGTGCTTATTCAGTCTTGGTTACTTGCTAGCAAACAATCAGCAGATGTTTGACTAAAACAAGACCAACTCAACTCTTCATATTGGAGCTGGCTGCTGGCTCAGAATCTGGGATGAGCATCTCATTCCGGTAGGAGTAAAGGGCTATTTCACTGAGTTCCTTCATCAGACACTCTCCAGGACCCCCTGCTGCCAGCGCAGACCGCGTGCGTCAAGAGAGGGCATGTTGGAGTCCATCAGGTGGCACAAAGTGATGATTCCGGCTTGCCACTAGATGGCAGTCACCACTCCAAGTACTCGCCAAGGGTCCCGCAGGGAAGGAAAGCAACTAAGCCTGTTAGCAAACAAATCATAGACACAGATAGACATATATACATGTGTGCCTAAATGGTTTGTTACAGGTAAAATATTTTACACATTTTAATTATACAGTTATATTTTACTAAATAGCCAAATGCTTTATTATATATAACACAGGTTTCAAGTATGTTTAAATAAGCGTATTTGAATATAATAAGCATAATGAAATCTGTAAGAATTATATTTGAATATATTTAAATACATTTAAACCTCTATAATAAACGACATTTTAAAAACAACTTATAGATAAAATGCACTACCGTCTCTCATCAGACACTTTATGACCTGGAACTGTAGAAGCTTTATTTTAATCATGCAAAGACACATTTTCCTTTAAAAAAAAAAAGAGGGAGGAAGGAAAGAAGGCAGAGGAAGAGAGCATTTTTATTTAGTTAGTTGTCTATTTAGCCCACCGCTTCCCAGCCTCAGGCTAAGAACCGGAACCCTGGGCTTCACCTGGCCACACCCCAGCTGTCCAAGCTGCTGAGCCACATGGGCACACTCACACCCTCCTGTTTTCCTACAGGGAGGTCCCCCTTCCAAGATCTTCCCACATGCTCGTGGCTGAGCTCTGTCTGACCCTGGTGGCTCCGTGGTCTCGCACCGCCTGCCTGCAGCCCCGTCGGCCAACCCAGCTCCTGGCCTCTCAAGCAGCAGGGGAACGTCTATGTCCAGCCAGCTGGGGCCACAGGAGGAAAACACAAGCTTTGTCAAGAGTGTTTTCTGTATTTGCTTGTTTTCAAGCTATCAGACCACTACAAGGAGAACAGGGCACTTAGGCAACACAGCGAATACGAACTTAGCATCATGAATAGGTTCTTGGAAACTCCAAGTGAGGAAAACAACCTGGAATGAAACCAGGTCCTTGAAGATCATCGTTCTGTTCAATTTGGGTGGCTGATTCTTTTCCTTCCACTGAGGTTGTAACGAAAAGATGGTGAAAGAAACACATTCATTATTAAGGACGTGCTGCAGAGAGAGAAACTGGGGCACGGTAGGATTCCCAGAGTGAGTGAGTGGCCAGAAGGTACGTCCTGTCTCTCAGAAGATGTTTGCAGCATGGATACTGTGCTCTAAGAAGACCTTCTACCACAAGGGACAAAAACAGAACGCAGAAGGCTCGGCACAGGCCTGGTCAAACAGGAAGATATGCCCCTAGTTCTTTTAAAGCAGTATGTCCCTTAATAGAGAAAACAGATTTGAAATTTTACCAATGAGAATTTAAAGGGAGATGCCACTTCTTCTTTGTGTTTTTATAACTGTTTAGTATAGTTCTTTATAATTGTGGAAGAAAATTGGAAGAAGAAAAATAAAACCACGGATCCTCATTTCAGCAGCCACCAAACAGAGCCCTTAGGCACAAGGCAGCACAGTGACGGGCGTGAAGCACCACCTGGGTCCTGCGTGCCTGGGATGAACATGGTGCCAGGTGCGGCCTGGCCGTCGCGGTTTCTCATACGCTCCTAAATTATTCACCAGTTTCATTACAATGACGTCCCAGGAGAATGAAAAGCTACTCTCTCTCGTCAAGACATTTACATTCTCGTGCAGTCTCGGCAGATCACTGAATGCAAAATTAAGAAGTAAATCTAAAAACGTGATGATGTGCATCCTAATTCAGCTGAATTTTAATTGCTGAGAAGGTTAATTCCTTTCCTTATCTTTTTTAAATGTCCCCTATTGTGCCTTCTAGCCTAGAATAATATGGTAAGGCACAGGAAGACTATAGTCCATAATGGATTGGGAGATTTGTTTTTCATATATTGCCTTTCCATCATACGGGCAGAAAACTACACAATGCTCTATGTGAATCATCATTAAGTCTATGCATACATGTCACAGGGAAGCACACACGAGTGTGTGTACATCTATATATGAGCATACCCATAAAACCGCATCTCATTCTTGCTACAGCAATGCTATGTGAGGCTAACGACACTGTTCCTCATTATCACATAAGAAACTGGAGATCAGAGAGGTGGATAAATTGCTCCCACACCCGCAGAGGCAGGACTGGAATCCAGTTTACGTTCTCAGGTCAATATCCTCGCGACAAAGGGAGAGCCCTTCTGACTGATCAGTCCCAAGAAGACATCAAATGGCCTGCTAGGTTTCTCCTTGGCACGTTCTCGGACCTGTACCTTTGCGGGTTCCCTGGAGCATGCACACCAGAGTGCGTCTGGACCAGCAGTGCTAACGGGAACGATTTCAGGCTTGCAGAGGACACTTGGCAATGTCTCATCAAAAGTGAGAGCGGGGCTACTGACATTCTGGCAGGCGGAGGGCTGGGATGCTGCAAACAGCCTACACTTCAGAGAACTGTGCAAACAGCAGAAAGGACCTGGCCCAGGTGTCAGCAGTGAGGAAGAACCCTGGTCTCTCTGTGGCTCCTAGAAGGGCTGACAATCTTAAATCCAAACCATCTTGGGGAGATTCTGTGAACATGTACATTCCTGAGTACATCCCAGTGGTCCCTGCTGGACAGATGCAACTCACTGGCATGAAACTGAGTGTGAGGGTCCCTTCTGCCCAGGGTCCAGGGCAGGTAGGCAAGCAACCAGTGTGAACAACTAACTGAAAATAAAGATGCTTCTTCCTCTTCTCTCTTCCTGCCTCTGCTCGCCTTCATTCCTGCCTGCACCTTGCCTTAAATAAAATTTTAAAAAGGCAAAGTAATAAAGAAGATGGAAGGAGGACAGAGATTGAGTTTTGGAAATCTGTAGGGGATTCCCTCAGCCTTTTTTTTTTTTTTTTTTGTGATGGAAAGGTAGAGGCAGGAATGAAGGTAAGAAGGCAGGCAGATAGGAAGAGAGAGACAGAAGAAGCATTTGCTTATTTTTATTTAGTTGTTCATCCTGGTTGTACACACACATACAAACACCCAGCCCTGGGCTGCAAAGCTGGGTGCTTGTTACGTATGCGGACTGCACCAGCAGTGGCATCAGCAGTGCCATGGGGCACGCCGGTCTTAGTTCTCAGCACTTAGCTAAGCACGAGGGAAAGGAAACCACTGGAAGAAAGAAACAGCCACTGACAGGCAGCAGCTGAGGAACTCTTGGAGCTCACACAGGACTGGGGACACCCTTCCCACCAGCAAGAGTAAAGCCATCTCATAAAATACAGGACATCAGGGGACTCCTAAGTTATCTCACCCTAATCATGCTTAAAAGAAAGTCTCAAATGGAGCAAATGGACCCATAAGACATTCAAGAGCACTCCAGAAGACAATCCAATGCTCTTTAAAGCAAAGCAACACTTAACAACATAAAAACCGAAACGTCTGTCATCCAATAAAAACAGACTAGTCCTACACAGAAACAGAATACATGACCTATCAGCAAACAGTAACAAAGAAATCAATGAACGACAGCTGCAGAAGTAATAGAAACGGTATGACTAGCACACAGGCACCTTAAAATAACAATTATCAACATGTTCAAGGGTATAAAACAAAACATGAGCAAGATGAGAAAAATGAAAGATATAAATAAGATATAGAATACAAATAGTATTTCTAGAGATAAAAATATAACTCTGAAAAAGAATGCACTAGATTAGACACAGCAAAAATAAAATACTGGCTAACTTAAAGACAGAGCAATAGAAGTTATCCAAAATGAAGCACGAAGAGAAAAATAATTGATAAAATGGGCATAGCCTGAAAAGTGAAGGAGAGAACCATGATTTCAAAGAGAAAAATGATATAAAATGTACAGCTATGAAAAAGGACTGTATATATATATATTTATATCCAAATAGAAAAACCTTACAATACATATTTAAAAGATGGGGGTGTTTCAAATTGCTATCAGTTTTATATTCTTTGGATGTTTAAAAAGAATCTCTTAATATGTTAATTTTTAAATATCAGTTTCTGTGACATTTCTGAAATTATATTCTATATAATTAAACTTGATGAAAAATTCTAATGTCAATGCAAACGATTTGTGAGTGGCTACTTATTTTTCAGAACTCTTTTAGGGATCATGTGAGCCAAAAATATCCAATTTTTTTTAAGGCAAGGCACAGGCAGGAATGAAGGTGAGCAGGCAGGCAGAGAGAGGAGGGGAAGCATGTATTTATTTATTTTATTGAGTTGTTCACACTGGCTGTTTCCCCCAACCCCGGTACTGAGCGCAGGTCATGGGATGTATGTGGCAGGTACTTAACCACAAAGCCACCACATGTCCCTGAGCAAAATGTTTAAAATGACTGATCTTGTTACTGCTATTTGTACAAGACAGTGTATCAGATCCCCTGAAATTCTAGAAAATGGAACACAAAGAGCCAGAGCTGAGGGTCCAGTGAGGCCGGATGCGGTGCTATTAGCTTTCCATCCATTGTTACTGAAAAATAATACATTCTCTTTCCTTTCTTCCCTATTGACCACGGTGGAAAATTGCAACTCAAAAAAAAAAAAGAAAGAAAGAAAAAGAAAAGAAAGAAAGAGAAGAAAAAGACATAGCTTCAGTGACTATGAATAAATGGCCAAATATATGTATAGAGTTCTGAGAACAAAAAGGAAGAAATAGAAAAAAAAACATTGAAAGAAATAATGAAAATTTTTCCACATTTGATGAAAAATATAAATCTACAGATCAAAGGAGCTCAACCAGCCCCAAAGAATAAACATTTCTCTCGCTCTCTCCTTTCTCTCTCTGTCCTTTCTCTCTCTCTCCTCTCTCTCTCCTCTCTCTCTCCTCTCTCTCTCTCTCTCTCTCTCTCTCTCTCTCTCTCTCTCTCTCTCTCTCTCACATACACACACACGCACACACACACACACACACACCAAGGCACATCATAACGGAAGCGTTGAAAGCCAGTCATGAAGATCTAGCTTAGGTGCAGCCAGAGAATATCCAGAGGAATGCTGCAGAATGTGAGACAGCATTCTCATGCGAAATCGTGTGAACCAAAAGAGAATGGAATGTCATCTTTAAAGTGCTGAAAGAAAAAATAAGTCAACCCAGAATACACCACCAGTGAAGATGTCTTTCAGAATGAAAGGAATGAAGGTGCTGGAAATGGTAAATAAGTGGGTAAATGTTACAAAAAATTATTTTTTAAAGCTATGCTCATAAGCATGTACCTACTGGAAGAATACACATATACCAAATTCTCCTAAACATTCACATCACCTATATCCTCTCATTTTTCAAATACATTTTTCATATTCTTATTGCCAGTTGAGTTGGTACCTGCATTGCCAATAACAGAACTGACTCATACAAGCTTCCAGAATCATGAAGCGATGAAATGCACGTGCGAGATGATGTCTGTGTACATTAATGCAGAACTCCATGGGCACACATTCCTTTTTCCTCCAGAACTCTATTCTGCTAACATCCATCCACTTAACAGGTATTTTTTTTTAAAGCACCAAGAATGTCATAGTCACTGCTCCAGGCACCTGGAACACACTAGTGAGTAAAAGAAAGACCCTTAATCAACTGGGCTAGTAAAACACTGATCAGCAGACATGTAAATAAATTAAATAGTACTTCGAAGATGTTAAGGACAATAGAAGAAAATGTTAAAAAGGGTAAGAGCATCTGGAAAATGCCAGAGGGGGCATGAAGCAATTTTAAATGAGCTTGTCTGGTTTGGCCACACACAACTGAAAAGTTAAAGGCTGACTCCGTAGTGAAACTTAGGACAGCTTTTCACATCAATCTCTCTTCTGTTATTGCAGGGAACGAATGGTACTGATGACAAAAGAATGACTCTATTCAGTATCCTCTGACAATCAACTAAGCAAGCTAAATTTGGGGTTTGCTTTTTCTTCTTTTTCTTCAGCAAGGTCTCTGATTCGGGGTACAGAGAATGTTCAGAACTCTTGTTCAGGTCCAGCTCCACCATCTCCAGAAGCCCCCACGTGCATCCTCACCTGACTTTGCCCTTCATGCTGCAATTCCATTCAAATTGCATATTTTAGTCATTCCTGGGAGTTTTCCTGTTGCTCTCATGTGCAGTATACTTGTTTCACACAGTTATTTCATTCGCACAACTCAAACAAAAGTGCAAGAAAGAAAATACCAAGCGCCCAGAATTAAGCATTAAGACCTTAGCCTCTTCATTTCAGACCATCCATTCTCCCTTTGGCACCCCTGCCCCCGACTAAAATAACTCCACTACTGCTGCATAAATAACATTTGGTTTTTGAAAAATGAAGATTTTTCTCATTTTTTGGAAATATAATTATACTGTCCTGATTTCCAGGACATATTATTTTGAGAAATAGAAACGAAATGCAACAAGACTTACACAGTATGCTATTTTTTGTATAAATGATGAGATATGTATAGATCACTGTGCTGTTTTCAAAAGTAAACATTGGAAGAATAAAAGCATTTCCTATAAGAAAAGACAAGGGGAAAGGTATAGGAAGGCAAACAGACCTCTCAATGTTTATAGTTTTGGTTCTGAAGTCATGTAAATATTTTATATAATTTAAAAATAAATTTAAGTCAAAAAGAAAACAAATCTCTAAAAATTAAAGACAAATGGAAATTAATTAACCTTACTATATTGAGTTGACGGTATAACCACATAATTATTTTAAGTAACAGTAATTTGATTGCACATCCTAAAGACAAAAAATACCCACAAAGAAATCACGAACTGCCTTAACTGGGTATTACATTCTGTTTTATATACATATGGACACACACACATAAACACACATTTATGTATCTAATAGATAAAGCAAATTACGTTCATGCTATTGGGAAGTAAGATTTTCAAAGTAAGAGAAAAGACAAATGCATATAAAATGAAATAAATAAAAACCTTTCTATTTTTAATTTAAATAGGAAATATCAGCATAGACTCAGCATTTATTTCTCCCTTTCTAAAACATTCTTATTTTCCTACTCTGTTAACGGAGACATGGGAGCAATTACAGCTCAGTGACAGTGAATACTCCAAGTACCCAGACTAGTCTCTAAAACCTCTTCACATTAAAAGTTCTTTAGCAAGCTGACCAATTTAAGTTACGAAGCAGGAAATATACAAGATGAATCTGGGACATCTTGTCATTCTAGAAATAAAATACCATCAGAGATGATAGAATTATATCAAAAGGAAACAGGAATGAACAGGTTTGCTACCCAATGACAAGATAATTGGAGCATCGAAAAGATTAATAATTGAATGAACTGAAACATACACAGCATTAAACAGGCACTAATCACTGAATGAATGAATGAGTGAATGAATGAATTTAGCATCGTAGGTATAATATACTGTTGAAAGAATGGTTTCAACATTAACTCCTCCATGAGGACACATGCCATAACTTTCTCTTCCTCTCAAATGCCAGGAAAAGTTAACCTTTTTCTGGAACATTTTTATGTCACGAATAGTATAAAGTTTCTCTCTTTTTCAACTGTTGGGAGGCTTGGACTCAAAGGTGTGGCTCACTGATGGCAGCTAAGTATTAGGTCTCTCTGGTTCATGTTATTATTCTATGACTATTTTCCTTTCGTCCTGAGTTTTTACTTCTTGGTCATCCTACTACATGTTTTAGACATTTCTACCCAATGTGAGCAAATTGATCTGTTATTTGAAGTATCTCAACCTTAAGTTACTCACTGAGAGATAAGACAAACCATGTGAAAATTCATCAAAAGCAGATCTATTCAACCCCGCCCCTAATGTCACCCGCCACCAGGATAGTCCTAGATGCTCGTTAAGGTTCCTTCTGGCACTCACGCTGTCTGAAGTCTTAGCACTCCATTCACTATGTTCACATAGGCAGCAGATACATGGATGACCATAAACAGCAGGGCATGTAAAATTCATTTTTAATTGCCTTTGAATGCATTGAATTATGTTCTATAGCAGATTTGCAAGCAACCTGAATGTGGATCACTTGTACCAACAGTAAAACTCGCTTCCATGTGTGGGAGCACCTCTCTTGTGCTGACACTGTTCTTTGTGAGGGCAGCAGGTGGTGTAAACGGGGCAGGGGGGATTCGGCCTCCCCCAAAGACCACCCCCACATGGATCCCCTGCAGAGGAGTGGGCCACAGTTGTACATACTGTCTCAGGTGACCTGAGCATGAGATGACGATAGGGAAATATATCTATCAGAACATGTAGTTCTGTCAGGGCAAGTAGGTGGTGTCTGAAGTGCGGAGCTGGAAACGACCTCAGGTATCATTAAGTCTAATGTCTTCCTCTTAGGGTGCAGACACAGCCCCAGACAGGCTGAGGGGCTCAGGGTCACAGAGTGAGCCTAGAACAGAATCTATAGATCTCCCAAGTTCAATGCTCTTTCTAATCTACTTGAAAGGACCTTTTAGGGGAGTTATGGTTGGCCTTCTACGCATGTGGGACAGCTGGGGGTCAGGCAAGGGAAGATGGGGAGGTGTATGTGTGTCTGGTGGGGTGCTGGTGGGGGTGGTAGCTGGAAGGCAGGCAAATTTGATTTGCATCCACAGAAAGTGCCAGACCAGTGGGAGCAGGGTCCTGGGGGCAATGGCTTTAGTGCTACTTAGAAGTTTGTCAAAGAGGTCCAGAGGGCAAAGGAATATAGTGAGAGAAGACAGAATATATTCTGGGAAAGTATAATTTTGGAAACTTGCACATTTTCTCCTCAACCGTGGAAAGTAGACCGAATTAATCTGCTTCTCAGATTTGCCTTATAAAAGAGGGAGAAATGATAAAAGTTGCCTTTGAAGTACCTCCAATTAAGTTTCCCACACACTTTCATGGCTCCGGAATGATCATCCAAGGCCCTTGGAGCAGGGTTTGTGCAGGGAATTTTGACTCACTGGAGAGAAGAGCAGAGGGAGGAGAGGAGGTTGCCCCAGCCAGTCCCCAACCAGTCTCCCATAGGGGATTTTAAAGCAGAATGGAATTCCTGGGTGCCCCTTGGCAGGAGTGGGAGGCGGGCGGGGTAGAGGGAAGAGGAGCAGACTCGATTCCCTCTGTCTTGTGTGGACCTCAGAGAAAACAGTGCTTTGACATTCTTGGGTTTGATCTGACTTCTTGGACTGTGCCCCATTCTTTCTGAATTTCTGTTCCAAAGCCTCTCCCATTGTTAGTGATCTTTCCACAATTTGGAAAACAATTTTGCTCAACATCGTAGGCTATAAGCAACCTTTTTGATTCCCATTACTTCTACTAAACCTGATTTCTCCCTCTACGATGTTTAAACCTTTCTGGCTATTGGCTCGTGTCCCTGCAGAGCTGGGACAAGGTGTTGTAAACAAGTATGTGGACTATAAACATGGGTTGGCGGAATACTGGACCGCAGCCAGGATCCCTGGGCCAGTTCCGCCCTCCATCCCAGTGCAGAGTTTGGTTTCACTTCGTTTACCCCACGATCACTGATCAAGGGGTGCAGTGAACAAAACTGAGGTCAGATTTCAGTCTCAGCCCCCGTTTCTCTCTGCGGTGCTTTAGGGTTTGTCACAGAACTTCTCCAATTTTTAGCTGCCTCCTTAATGAAGTGAGACTAATACTCACTGAGCCTCATAGGTTTTGTTGTCGAATTCAATCCTATGATGTACAGATAATATGGAAATGTGACTGAGATGGACTAGATGACTAATAAATATCTGTTTCTTTCCTTTTCATGACAGAGAAGGATCTTCCATGCAGAAGATTTGGGGCACATAACTGAGGTTATCCAACGTGTTTCTCCAAAGCTCCTAACAGAATCCAAATTTCTGAATCACTGTTTCTTCTAACATGAAGGGTGGTGATCCTCATGCTGGGTTTAAAATCAGGTTTTGTAAGAACAGATTATGCATCCCCGATGGTAGAGACCATATTCATTAAAGAGCCCCAACATAGGGCTCATTTCATTATTTGGTAAATATTGATTAATCAACTATTAGGTGTTAGTTAACTGAGCTAAGAGTAGGGAAGCAACAAGGAACAAGCCAGCCAGGTCCCATGCAGCACCTGGCACAGTGCCTGGTACTTAGTGATCATACCCATTTGCAGAAGTGGACCCAGAGATGCTCAGCAAACATTTTACATTATAGGAATTCTAGACTCCTGAGAACATGCCTTAGGACACCTAGATACTCCTGCAGCTCAAGAGAAGCAGGTTCGGTTCATAAGGGAGGGCGGGAACATCCCCCTGGCTAGCTTCCAGAGAGCTGTCCTGATAAGTCTGGTGACTCTCTGGACGGTCAAGCAGAAATGGGTACAACCACAGACCTGGGCTGTGATGCGAGTCACTATTGCCCGATAGATGAGTCCTGGAGACCTGGAACAGGTCTTTTAAAGAACTGTTGCCAAGGACTGGAGTTGGGAACTGAAAAAAAAACCAAAATGGGGCAACATCCTGAAACCCAGCTTCCATGTGCGCAGTTACAAGCAAAGCTCTTAGACACTATTATGCAAATGTACATGCTCGATTGCCATAAAACCCAGTCACAAATGTCGATTAGAGCTCATTAATATGCAATAACTTTCTCATCTGAAAACTCTTAAGAATCAAGAATGAATTCCACATGGCTGCCCGTCTTTAATGAGAACTGCTGTTAGGTGCTCTGTGCTATTTCTCATGGTGAAACAGCGGGGTGACAGAGACAGGCTGCGCTGCAGACAGCAGAAGGACAAGAGGGGAGGATCCCTCACCTGGAGGTTGCAGAGGCTGGCCTGCACAGCTCCCATCGATGCTGCTCCAGCTGACACCTGGGTCCTGAGGGTCCTCAGAACACAGGCTGAGTAAATTCCTTGATCGACCTTTGTAAACGAGGCCACGGTGACAGTGAGTTTGCCTGGAAAGGACATTGTGCGGGGGCCATGCAGCTGGAAAAAGGGAAATAACGCTTCTTTCTTGAGGTTTCAGCTCTTCAGAACCTGGAAGTTCTACTTTTCAAAGGAAGCAGAGCTCCAGGGCCCTTGGAATGAGGGGAGATGATTCCTGAAAAGTCTCCAGGTCAGAATTTGTGGATGAATAAACATGCTATGTCTCTAAATTACAGTTTCAGCCGGAAATCAGATTTCTCTAAGCTTGTCCTATGTTGCCATACAACCTAAACTCTTGTGGGACAGTGACTTGGGCTCTTTGAGGATAAAGACATGGAAAATATTAGCACTCAACATGAGATATTCTTTCTGTAGCCACCGCCTTCACAAGTTGGAGGCAGGAAGATAGAGAATAGACTTTTCTACATAAAGTTTAGCCCAGTGGTTAGCAAACTTCCGTGCCTATCAGATGGCCTGAAGAACTTAAAAACTGATTGCTGGTACGCCCTGGTGCAGTAGTGGTTTGGTCTGCCAACTTCAGCCAGCACAGGCCACATATTACAGTTTGCGTCCCAGGTCCAGGAGGAGAAACCAAGTACAACTAAATAAAATAAATAAAATGCTTCCTCCTCTCTTGTCCTACCTGCCTACCTCTGCTCACCTTCATTCCTGCCTGCAGTTTGCCTTTAAAGAACAAAACAAAACAACTCTGATTCCCTGAGTTTCTGATTTAGTAACTCTGGAATGTCTTCTGAGACTTTGCATTTCTAGTAAGTTCCCAGGTGAAGCTGCTGCCACCATTCTTGTGGGTTACCCCTGGAGAACCCCAGCCCCTCTAAAGGAAATACATGGTTTTTATTAGTGTTTGAAACACATAAACCCTGGGAATACCCTTTAACTTGTTACTCTAAGCTACTGTGCTGAGGCTCATGACAAGATAGATACATCAGGTCACTTCAGTCATTCAGCAGAAATTAACTTCCGATGTTCTGTTGATTTAAGGCTGAGTTGAAGCTCTTCAGTTAAGAGTTCCATAGAAACTCGGATGCATGCAACGCCTACCTAAAAACTCAATATGTGAGAACAGCACTCAATTTTTCATTCTTCAAGACATGATTCTTAACTTTTTTCTGTTGTTGTTCATGAGATACTGATGAGAGTTATGACACCTCTGGTGAAAACCATACACGAATATGTACTACTGTGCAGGTTTACAAAATTGGGAGATCACTTACCAGCCTTCCCCTTCCCAACTCAAGTCATCCAGAGTGAAGACACTCATTTAAAAATCACAACTTGGCGGAAGTCAGGGATAAAAATAATTTTTGAAGTTAAGTTTTTCTTGCTATTGTTCTCATGAATCAAATGTGTTTTGACACGATGCACAAATCATAGTTCACGAAGATGGGGAAGGGTGTGGTGAACTTGGTCACCAAAGAGACATTTTAATCATCATTTTTCATGTTTATTCTTTACCTAATATCATCTGTCTTTTGACTGGAGTAGTCTACTCCTAAGATAATTACTAGCATAAATGAGTTTAAAATCTTGTTATTATTTGCTTTATTTTCTCAAACTGTCCTATGCGCCTTTTCTTTATTTTTTTCTCTCATTTTCCCATCAGCTTTAAAAAAACAACCAAAACTCCATTGAGAATAATTACATACAATAAACTACAGCTATTTAAAATATCAGTTTGATAAGTTTTGACATACACATATATCTATGAAACCACTTTTGTATTTAAAATAACAAACAGGCAATGACAGTCTTCCAACTGTGTCCCTATTGAGCCTTAAGCAGTACAACTAATGTAACGAGATACCATACACTGTGTTTATAAACAACAAATTTATTTCTCACAGTTCTGAGGCTGGAAGTCCAAGATCACAGGCAACACAGTCAAATTCTGTGAAAACCCTCCTCTGGTTTGCAGACGGCTGACTTCTTATAACCTCACATTTCGGAAAGAGAGCTACCTAGCTCTTCGTCATCTTATAAGGGTGCCACCCTCAGAATCTAATCACCTTCCAAATGCCATGCCTCCCAATAGCATCACATGGAAGACTAAGCAGGAAGGGGCACACTCAGTATTTTTATGATTCCATTTTATCTCTTTGTTGGCTTATTAGCTATTTTTCTTTGATCTGTATTTTTGTGATTATTGGGAGGGGGGTGTTATAGAAACATCTTTCACTGACCACAGTCTACCTTCAGGTGACCTATCATTTCACAGGCAGTATGAGCACCTTACACAGCAATACACTGGGTGTCTCCACTCCCAGTCTTATGCTATCATTGCCGTCCATCTTCTTTTACATGTTAGAAACCCTACAATATACTTCTTGTGTTTTTTTAACTATTGGGTATATTTATTTATAATTTTATCATTTCTCTTGTTTACACTGCTATATGTTTTAGGATGCTGAAATTATACGCAGTCTGGGTGTATCTCACACCACACCCACCAGCAGATTCCTGGTGGCCCTCACCACCAGCATGTTCCTCCTTCCTTCCCGCCCCGGGTAAGCACAGTCCTGCTGTGACTTTTGTTGGGTTTCCTGTTCATTTGTTTCATTTCATTATATTCCACTTCTGAGTGAAACCAGCCTGTACTTCTCTTTTTCTTTTTGGCTTATTTCACTTAACACGATTCCCTCCAGTTCCATCCAGATTGTGGCAAAGGGGATGATTTTATCTTTTTTCCCAGCTGCTTAGAATTCCATTGAGTATCTAAACAACAACTTCCTTATCCAGTCATCTGTTGAGAGACATTTAGACGGTTTCCATGTCTTGGCTCTGGTGAACTGTGCTGCTAGGAACATAGGTGTGTTGTTGATTCTGTTTAAACAGGTTCAGTAACAAGGAACATCGTACACATTTTCCCATGTAATTATCATACCTGGTTGATCTTCCCTAACACGTCTTGTAGTGCATCTCCGCCGTGATTCAGTCTTCCAGGTTTTTCTATGAAAAGATCTCATTTTGCCTGTTTTGAAGATATTTTCACTCGGCATAGAATGCTAGCTGGAAGGGTTTTCTCCCCATTACTTTAAAGAGGCTGTTCCCTGCTTCCTTGCTTGGATTGCTCCTGATGAGAAATCTCTGCCATCCTGACCCCTGGCTCCTCTGTACCTAAGGGATTCCCCCTCTGATTGCCTTGAGGATTTTCTGTGTAACACTGACTGAGCAATTCGCTTAAGAAACTTCTGCTGTTTTGTTGGTTTTGTTGAGCTTGAAGTTTGGTGACTTCTTTGACCTGTGAGTTGACCGTTTTCATTAAACATGGGCATGCTTCACCCCTGATGTTTCAAATATGTTTCTCTGCCCTGTCTTGGGTCATTCC
Organism: Solenodon paradoxus; assembly: GCA_004363575.1. Classification (NCBI taxonomy): domain Eukaryota; kingdom Metazoa; phylum Chordata; class Mammalia; order Eulipotyphla; family Solenodontidae; genus Solenodon; species Solenodon paradoxus. The sequence continues at coordinate 72,515 of RJWH01003989.1, forward strand.
AATTACACACAGATTAATTTCTTATTCTTCTAAATATTCTTGAATTTTGTTCTGGGGTCAGTTAAATGAGCTGGGACAGTTGGGCCCTTTGAGTTTTCTTTTCAGATGTTAGGTAGGGGCAGGGCAGGGCTCAGTCTAGGGATAACTGTTCTCCACTAAGGCATGAGCTTTCAAAGCGTACTAGAAAACGCCATGAGTGATGAGCTCTTCCAGTCTGCCCAGCAGGAACAGGCACTGTTCCCAGGCCGTGTAAGCTGCAAGCTCTGTTCCTGCTCATCCTTTTGAGTGGTTCTAAGCTCTCTAATCGGCATGCACTGATCAGGACTTAGTTTTATACCTGTATACCCCGTGAGGCTCTCTGTCCCACACTGCCCTGAAAACTCCAGCAGCCTTGGTCTCCCTAGGCTTGAAATGTCCTCTCACTTCGGGGAGTTTCCCTCCTTCCTGCTTGCACTGTATTCTGGAAATGACATCTGGGGAGTCTGCTTTTATTTTCCTGTTTGATTGAACATCAGAAAGCATTTATTAAAAAGACAGAGGTTCTGGGTTATTTTTCTCTTCTTCAAAGACTATGTCCTTTAACTAGGAAGTTAGAATAAAAACAGATAAATCCAGTGACTGATCTGATTGGGGACTGGATTTCAGTATTTTAGAAGACCAGGTCTGCCTCTGAACTAACTCTTCAGGCAGAGTCCTTCAGGAGTCCCTGCTGAAAGCTTCATGTCTGTGCATTGGTCAGTGTCCTCCAGAGAAACAGAAGTGATGTTTTATACATAAGTAAGTGATTTATTGTAAGGGTTTGCCTCATGCCATACGGAGGCAGAGAGGGCCAGAGAGCTGTGGCAGAGATGCCAGTCCCAGTCTGAAAGTCTGAAAACCAAGAGTGCAAGGGCAGGAGAAAATCAAGGTCTCAGGTCCAAACAGGGAGAGGGATTTCACCCTTCGCCAGCCTTTGCATTCTGTTCAGGCCCTTGACATCTGTTCAGCTGATGTCCACCCAGATGGGAGAGAGCCAACTACTTACACAGGTCACCAAGTCAAACGCTAATCTCTTTCAGATACACCCTCACAGACACAAGAAAATGATGCTTCCCTGGAGATCCGGGCATCCTGTGGCCCAGGCAAGCTGACATGTAACATTATCCACCAGAGTGTTTCAGGATCGTCCACCTTGGTGGACCCTGCACTCCAACTTTCACCTCCGAGCATGGTAAGACGGTAAGCAGCTCTGATTTGCATCTCAGTGCTCTAGCACCTGCTTTCTGTCTGGCTTTTTCACCTCTCAGTCTGGGCTACTTACACATTGGTGAGTGACTTGGAAGAAAAATGCTCAGATTACTGGGCTGATTTCTCTGTGCCTCTTTCCCTTCCACCATCACGGCCTCTCATGGCACGGCGACTTCCATACCCTGGAATTCCTTCTCTCCACAGCCCTGTCGGACTGCAGAATGCTCTGCTCACTTCTCTCTTAGCTGCTGAATTTGCTTGTGCTCCACTTCTCACATGCTGCTTCATTGTCTCAAGGAAAAAAGCGAGACTATGGGACACTCAAAGAGTTTCTCTTCTTTCTGGGGTCTGAGCTTTCAAGTCCTGGCTGTCTTAGTAGGTCTTTGGTGCCTTCAAACAGATTTTTTTTTTTAAAGGAAAGTACAGGTAGGAATGAAGTTGAGTAGGCAGGCAGGCAGGAAGAGAGAGGAGGAAGTACTTTAGTTGTTCGTCTTGGTGGTTTTCCAGGGCCCTGGGTCTTGAACTGGGGACCTTAAGATGTATGTGGATACAGCCAGTGAACGAAACCACTAGGCAACTTTATATATATATACATACATATATATATGTAATTATATATAGACTTTATATATATGTAATTATATAGACTTTATATATATGTAATTATTCCACAAATTAAAATAACTTCTATGTCTAGATTCCCCATTTCTTAGATGTATGTCAACACACCCTGCCCTCCACCACGTCACCAAGTTCTTCCCCAGTGTCCAGTGGGCTCGGCCACCATGTGCCCCCACCCGTCCCATTCCCTGTTGGAACCTCAGTTGTGTTGCAAATGTTTCAGGGTTGGTTCTGTTTCATCTGTTACTTTGTTCTGTCTCTTCACATTCCACCTATGAGTGAGCTCATCTAGCATCTCTTTTTCTTCTTTTGACTTACCAAATAGACTTTTTAAATTCCGCTTTTCTAGATGTTTCCAGGCAAACAGTGGTCTACTACCAGGTAGTCCATTATAGCTAGATATTTTATAATGCCTGATATTTTTTATAATAAGATTAACTTTAAAAATTTTTACTGACAAGACCAAACTGCCTAAATATGATCTTTACAAATCAAAGAGCAAACCATGTAAGATAGAACACCCCTTTTTTATTAACTATGAGACCAGTTAAGATACATTATAAAGTTATAAGAAACAAACCCTGTAATAGCAACGGCTTTTAATATTATTATTACTGGCCAGTATATATTTGAAAATTAAAAGTTTATGTAAAAGTGTGTATTAACACAAAGGCAAATATTCTGCACATTTATACATGTTCAAACTAAAACGAAGAAATTTCTCCTTAGAAATTAACTGTATTACTTCAGTTTGGGTTTTCTTTTCTTCCCAGTTTCCAATGTAGGACATAGAAATCTATCTCAGAACTATTCAGTAAAAAATGCAGCATGTAGTATAGAAGCCAATAGAAAAATCTCCGTCACAACACTTCAAACTTCTTTCCCTCTGCTTAACTGTTGTTTGCATTCTGAACACAGACTCCCAATTGGATTTCTAATATGGCTTAGTAATCACAGATTCCCATAAAGTGCCCAGCAGTCACAAAGCAGCCTGTACTTAAGAACTTTTGAATCTCATTTCCTTCTTGCAATATCAGCTCACTTATTCATTCTCACCAGCTTCCTGATTTGCTTCTCTGAGCTGTTTTCCAGCCCGGGGATGGTGAGGACCCCCACTCCTCTCCAGCATGGCGGAGAGACTGAAACTGTACATCCCAGCAAGAGCAGCGCTAACCAAGAGAGGCAAAGAGTCCTGGGAAGCTCAGTGCTAACACCAGCTGTGTTCAAATCCCGTGTTTAAAAATGTTTGCATCGATTGCTTGGCGTTGATCCTTAAGATCCAAGACCCCCAACTTCTTAACTAATTATCCTCATGTCAAGTGAGCAGTTGGAGTCGATCAACTTAATATTCATAAAGCGCCCCAAATACCACAAGATAGAGGGAGAAGACTGGGGTAAAATCAAAGAACTCTTCTCAGTCTTACTCGAGAGGGTAGAACAAAAACAGCAGAAAACAGTGTCATGAGAAAACCTTGTAACAGCCTGTTCGCTTGGAAAAGCCCTGCTGCAACACACACACACACACACACACACACACACACACACACACACATCACACTGCTCCTGCACCAGAGGAAGACCATGTATAATTTCTCAGCTTGGAATAAGTGAATGAGGGGGATTATAAACAGGCTGGCCAGCCAGAAGCAACAGACAACGCAGTAGGGACACTGCAGAGACCCCGCTCCCCACTGAGCTGATAGACCCCACACTTGGCAGGGTGAGTACTCACTGCAGAGCCCTCCTGCCCAAACCTCAAGGGAAAGGCGCTGGGAGAGGGGAGAGAAAGACAAAAGCGGGGAGGCAAACAACTGCTATGCATTGAGTGTACTACTTTGACTTAGAAGAGCCAGTTTGGGGCTCTTCCCATGGAAATAAAAACTAAAGTGTGAAGATGAATGAAGACTGTGTATCGTGGGACAATTTTGAATTAAAAATAAAAACTGGAGGAAAGTAGAAGATCTACATGGGAAACAAAGGGAAAATTTATAGAACTTCCTACAAAGGAATATTAGGTAGCTATTAAAAATAATAAATCAGACCAATTATATATAGACTAATGCATATAATAAATAAGATGAAACAAAGAACAAATGGTATTAGACACATGAAACAGAAAACAACTCTACTTATATTGTTTAAACATAGAAAAGGAGTCAAGAAACTCATAGTGAATTTTTTGGCAGGAGAGGGGAAGAATGGGAGAGGAGGAAGAGGCATTTTTGTTTAGCTAGTTTTCACTTCTGTTCCCCCACCCCAGTCCAGGCCGGTCCTTGGGCTTTACAGGGTCCGCACCCCAGCCCACACTGCACTTTGAACGGTGGGGAGGAGAGGGAGATTAGTAACATTTTCTGTATTTTCTGTATTTTCTGCTGGCTTGCTACAATGGGTGTGTTCTACCCATATAATTTAAATCTGTAGTCAATGCAAAACACAACAAAGGAATAACACCCCGGATTTCAGAGGTGTGTATTTCTCTGGCATCTGTTTTAAACTGACCCTGGTGGGTAGAGGAAACAATTCTGCTGTGGAGAGACCCACCTTGTCTAACAGACACACAAGCCTGACAGGGCCTGTGGACGAGGCCAGTGGTGGTGAAAGGCACTCTACAGCTGCCACTCCAGAGCCTCCGCAGGGCCAGCGGTGTGGATGGGAACAGAACCCGGGAACACTTCCCCCACGACTGACAGCTCCATCCTCCAGAGAGGCGACCCACAGCCAGCCCAGCCTCCGCAGGAGAAGTTTGTAACCGTGGGGAAGATGCTGCTGTTCGGGTTTCAAGTGTTTTGTTAGCAGTTACAGAAGATTCTTTGAGGACCACTGGCAGCAAACTGGTCCATTCTGTCACTCACAGCATGATAGAAAGGCCTTGGAGGTGTGACGCTTGGCTCATTATTTGTACCTCTTGAAAATTCCTTCCTTCCTTCCTTCCTCCTTCCTTCTTCCCTCCTTCCTTCCATCTTCCTTCCCTCCCTCCCTTTCTTCTTCCTTCCTTCTTCCCTCCCTCCCGTCCTTCCTTTCCTGCCTCCTTCCCTTCCTTCCCTGCCTCCCTCCCTTCCTTCCCTGCCTCCCTCCCTTCCTTCATTTCCTCCTTCTTCCCTACCTCCCTTCCTTCCTTTCCTGCCTACCTCCCTTCCTTCTTCCTTTCTTCCCTCCCTTCTTCCATCCCTCCCTCCCTCCCTCCCCTCCTTCCTTCTTCCCTTTCTTCCTCCTTCCCTCTCTCTCCCCCCTTCATTCATTCCTCAAAAGAAGGTGCAGGTAGGAATAAAGGCAAGCAGGAAAGCAGGCAGGAACAGAGGAGGAAGTATTTTAATCCAGTTGTTCACACTGGTTGTTCCCAGGATGCGAACTCGGGTTCTTGGGATGTACATGGGGGGCGCTTGGCTGGTGGCAGTGGACCCACTGCTATTCCACCAGGGCAGGTGGCAACTTAGTTTCATGCTGAGAGAAGCTAATAGAAGCAACCACTATGGTGTTCACAATAAAGAAAACAACACGCAGAAGTTAGCACCCATGAAGGGTGAACTTTTGGATCATCTCCCAGGATCAATTTTTCTTCCTCTTCCTGTACAATCCTGCTCTTCTTGACCAAAGCCTCTTCTTCTAACACCCTACTTAGCCTCTGGAATACACAGTGTCTTTTTTAGGATTTTTTTCAAGAGTGGAGGAAGAAAGAGTTTGCAGGAAGGAAGGAAGAGGAGGGAAAAAAACATCTTTATCTACTTAGTTGCTTCTCCCTGGCTTTTCACCCCGACTCCAGGTCTTGAACCCGCGTCTCTGGTCTGTACGTGAACCGGTGGAGGCGTCTCAGCCACCAGAGCCACATGGGCGAGGCTACATAGTTTTGTTTTTAAAAATCAATTCCTTTTACAGCATTAAATATTCTTCGACAGGGTGGTTTTCAAAGCCACACGGCTTGCCACTGATAAATGAGTGAAGAGCGGTCTAATGATAAGATTTGCAAGGAGCTTGTCAAAGCCAACAGCATGGAGGCGGGGTGCTAGGTGGCCGCATGAGGGAACAGAGGCTGACAAACATAAATTCGGCTGCCCAAGGTCACACAAATATGAAGCAGTGGAATTCGTCGCCTCTTCAATAGGCTTGTGAGCTACGTTCTCCTATCAGAGAAACCCATGTTACTACAATGACCATGGAAAACACGGACAGATTTGACAGAGAAACATGTTTATAATCCCCCTGCTGGAAACGTTTTTGTGGTATGTTTATTATTTAAAGGAGGGGTGCAGGGAGGAATGAAAGCGAGCAGAGGCGGGCAGGCAGGAGGAGACAGGAGGAAGAAGCACTTTATTTTATTTAGTGGTTCTTCCTGGTTGTTCCTGCTACCCCAGGCCTTGAACCGAGGTCCTTGGGACGTACATGGACTGTGCCGGTTAAAGGCAGGTACCCAACTGCTTCACCACCAAGGTGCATGTCTCAGTGTCTTTAAACTGACCTTTTAAATTAAGTGCTTGTGTGTCTTTGCAAGTGCAGGCGAATGTCTCATGAATGCGTATATGCCTAAGACCGTGACTGCCCCATGCAAGGGGGCTGGACAGTGTTTAGTCTGGCATCTGCGCGGCTGGGCTGTGGCCACGTGTTCCGCTGTGTCGGTCCACACTAATATTCCTCAGACGGACGTCACAGTGGCCGTCACATCTCTGCCCTCTTTTCTCCTCCTCGGAAGTGCGCACGACTGAACAGCATCACGATTCCCCTGGGTGGTTATGTGATCTTCTTTCATCCAGCTTTTCTCTGGCAGATGATTGGGCACCTACGACCCAGCAGGGCACCACTCTCCTCCTTTTCCTGTGCCCCGCTAATATCTTTCCTGCTCCCTCTTTACCCGTCACCTGCATCATATCCTACCAGCGCCCAGAGCAGGCAGTCAGCAGCCCGAACAGATCACAGAATCGCGCGCCTGTCCTTCAGAAAGTGACTCGATGAAGCAGGCATCTTGCTCACAGGACAACCGCAGTTAACGTGCCTTGAGAGACTCTACTTGCTGCAGAAAAGCTGGAACAGTTTAGATGAGCACCAGGAAAGACCTTGTCCTGGGGGGTCTTAGCCCCAACAGGGCCAGGCCCTTTCCGCACGATCAGTCCAGGTCCCACACCTGCAGGTCCTTCTCATTTCCCTTACTGAGACACTGGCTCTGGTGAGCCCACCAGATGCAGTCCACAGACATCCCAAGGACCCAGGTTCGAGATCCATGGCCGGGGGGAACACCCAAGATGAACAACTAAATAAAATGAATAAACATTTTTTAAAAACCCAAACAAAAAGCACTGGTTCTGCTCTCTCTCCCAGTCTCCTCGGGTCCCCTTGGAAAATCGGATGGAGGACGAGCAGCACTGGCAGACAGCCATGGGAAGGCCCAGAGCATTCTTTTCTGGGAGTCCCCGTCAGTCTGGGACAGGGGTCCCTGGCAGTGAGAGAGCAGGCCTTCCTGGCAAGGCCTGGGCAGAATCATGATGTCTCCCTAGAAGAACCTCCTGCCTTTTCCTCAGGCCGAGAACTCATGTCTCCCAGCAGGACTCACTCCAGAGCGTCCTGGCCCATCTCTCTGCACGCAAAGCTCTTCCCAGCACCGAAGACTTGGCTTCCCCAGAGCTATGACCTCCGCGAAGACCATGTCTTCCTCATCACCCACCTCATGCAGTGGAGATTGCTGAGAGGCTTGGCATGCCTCCCTCCCTCCCTCCTCAGGGGTTAAAAACAACCACCGAAGTGCAGCTCTGCACTGGAACCCACCATGTCACAGCGCACGAGGATGGCGGCCGGCAGCCCTGCGCATGGTTAGCATCTGTGCCCCCTCCACGCTCCGCAGCACTCAAGTTGCTGCTTCGGGTTGATCGGCCCATGGCACCCATTTGGCTTCAGGTGAAAAGGGGTGATTTATTGGACCCTCTCAACACCGGCACAGAGGCAAAGTGATGTGACAGCCCATGGCTTCAGTCTGATGTGGAGCCTGCTGAGCAGAGGCACGGTGGGGACGAGGTGGCTGCTGAGACCTGCTTCAGGGCATTTCCAGGAGCGTGTTAAGTAAATTGACCCTGCTTGTTTACTTCCTTGGGAGAAGATGGCCCAGATTATGCAGACAGGACTGAACACGGCAAAATATTGTGGAAATGCCCTGGACATAAACAGTCCTCAAGACCTTATCTGGGGTGAAGGTGCCTCACAAGAATTGCTCAGAATCTGACCAGATCTCTGGCTGAACGTCACTTGGCTCCCTACAACCAACCGACCAAAGGGCCCACTCGAGGACCTCGACGAGCTGGCCTGGAGTTCTGCTTTCTCTCTCTGCCAGCCTGCCCTGGCCCTGCAGTCTTACTCGGGCTCCACCCGCATGCTGGTCCTGCCTGGAATGTCCACTCAAGTTCTGCCGCCTCTGGAAATGCCAGTCGCCGAGCCACACCTCCCCCAGGAGTCTCATTCACAAGCCACTTCTTCCTCGGGGAGAAATCATGCTTCTTCCTGATGGGACTCGCTCTCTACCTTCCACCTGGACAGCCTGGCTCCTTGCTTTCATGCAGGTGTGACACCTTAATGACAGCATTCGGCAGAGCTGTCCTGCATAGGTCCGGCCACTCAGTGTCAAAGCAACTGTGTCTCTTACCAGGTTGACTCCTTCATTCTTGCGTTTGGAAGGAATGCTTCCCATCCCCATTATTCCTTCTGTGCTCTAACAAGCTCTTTCGCACTAACCCCGCTGGACGCACACCTTTGGGGGCACTCAGTTACAGGTCCTCCTTTGCTCAAGCCACTGTCATCAGCACACATGACCTATTCCGGATCCGCTCTTAATGCCCATTTTTCTGCACGCTCATTCTCCTCCATCACGCGAGAGCAGGGTAGGGTGCTCCCGGATGTTCTCGAACCACACCAGCTCTCCCTGCCTGAGCGCCTCTGGGCTACAAGTGTCTCAGAAAAACTCCTTGAGAAATCTAGATGGAAGCCAATGCCCCATGGAAACACATAAATATTTTATCAGGCTCTGAATACAACTCTCGCTCATAAATATTTAAAGTCCTTGATAGCATAATGCTCGGTGGCTGATGAGAGTCAACTTGTACTGGGGTGGGGGGCTCTGAAGAGGGAGCGAGCCCACAGCCCCGGAAGCAGGCTCTCTACGGAGTCTCTCTGAAGGGCCTACACGCCCTGAAACAAACCCCAGTTTGTATTCTCTCGTTTTCCAGGCAAGTCGAGGGAAGACGGTGCATGGCTGCAGGCAGACCGCCACATCATCGCAGCCCCCAGAACCTTGTCATTTCTGCTCGACACTCGGGCATGATGAAAGTTTTCTGATCACGCACACAGGACTCAAAACCAGGCAGACCCTCCAAGAAGATTCATGGCAGCATTATTCAAAAAGAGCCCAACACAGGAACGACACACGTGTCCATCCGTGATAGCACAATGCACCCGCGGCAGACAGGGACATCTGAGACGCAGTCCTCTCTGGGAAGAAACACGAAGGAACAAACGGACGATCCTCACAGATACCACGTGGAGTCAAAAGGAGGCGGAAACTGACATTTGTCCTGAGTGCACTTACCTGAGGTACAGGAACCACCCAGAGGAATCTATGACCATAGCAATTGGAACAAAAGCTGCTTCTGGTTGATGGGGGGACTAGAGAGGAGGATGAAGGGAATCAGGGGGACTGGCATTGGTTTTTGTCTTGTATAGGATGTGCCTTTGTCGAAACTGGTCCAGTGTCTAGCACAGGCTTCCGCTTCAGTGTGTGAAGATAAGAGGCTACTGAGCCCTAGGATCATTGTCTACTTATAAAATATTGATTACTCTGAAATACCTGAAGGCCTTCTAGTATTTTAACAAGGATTCTGCCACCCTTATGTGAGTTGAGGCCTGGTGTGTGTCATTCAATAATCTAATGAATTCAACAATTATTTATTAATTTGCCAAACAGGAGAAGAGCCATGAGTAAAGAACGTCTTGTCCTTATGGACTAGCTTCCAGTCGAGAGGAAGATACTTGGGTAATGAACAAAGAAACACATTACTGCATAATACCAGGTCCTTCTGAATGTGATGAAGAGATAAAGACTGGTCAGACGAGAGGAAATGATCAAGTAAGTGGTCTGGTCAGGGAAGGCTGGAATGAGGAGGAAGTCACATTTGAAAAGACCTGAATTAACAGAAGAGGCAGTGCATGTACCTGAGGGAAGCATGATCAGGAGAAGAGAGACAGAGGACAGAGTGAAGAAACATGGGATCAGATGGAACACAGAAGGCTTCAGGCGGCCCCAGTGGAGAGTGGGATTTTATTCCCAGTATGAGCAGAAGACACTGGAGGAGGTTAAACAGAGAAAGGGTCTAACCCAAGTAATGTTTTAAGAACGGGAAAAAGCAAATAATTATGAGGTTTGACCAAGATTTTTAGGGAACAGTCGGAAGAGTAAGATTGATTTTTTCCCCTCAAAATGTTAATGTCTTTCACACATCTATTTCTTAACCTCCCTCTAAGTCAAGCTCTACCCAGGGCTGATGACCTGTGTAAAGATTCCAAACTCTGATTGTTGCAAACAAGATTATGTCTCAAGATCATTCAAAGTTTATAGAAGGAGAGGTAGCTATGTTTGGATGTCTGAAAGTTTTCCTAATAAAATGGTGACAGGGAGGAAAAAGAGAGGTGGGACTTGAATCCTTTATCAGGTAAAATTCATTGACCACGAAATATGAATATTGTGGCTCTAAGATCTTTCTGTAAAAAAAAAAAAGGGCTCTGATTTTTAACTAAATGCAGAACATTCCGTTCAATGTCTAACATCTCTGCCCACGTCAGCCCGCGCTCCACTGTGGCATGTCAGGAGCCCAGGACTTGCTTGCCTGCCTTCAATTATTCTGACAAGCTCCAAGGGAGAGGGGGAAACAGTTAATCAGGAGGGGACACTTTCAGAGAAGTCCTCATACCCCACCGACCCCATCTAGAAATGACCTTATACTCAAACTACAGAAAGGGAAATATTCAAACCCTCAGCAAGAAGCAAACTGTTGAATTCCTACCTTCCTCCCAGAGACTGCCCTTCCCTCCTTGAGAGCCTGCTAAAGGAGAAGAAAGTCAGTCACTTCCTCCCCTGACCTCCCGGGTCCCCGCGGGGCCACAATTCAGCTTCCAGTAGACTTGATGGTCTCTATCTCCAGGCTACCATCACAGACTCTGAGGAAGCTGATGGGTTTTATTGGGGAACAGGGAGAAACTAAAAGCTGGAGGCAGGAGAGGAGGAGAAACACAGAGACCACTCCAGAGACAGCGGTGGCCCCGAGGTGGAATTAGGTTGGCAAAATGTGGGCCAGAGAGCCGCCCGACCCCCCATTCCCCGAGAGAGCCATCACTCAAGCAAAGCCTGCCAAGGCATTTCATTCTGGAGATCCAAACTACCTTACACTCTACTTCCTCGCTTCCTCGGTCATTTCTCTCCCTGTCCATTTGCTCCAGCTGCCACAAAGGAAGAAGCTACAGTTTTGCAAGCCTGGCTGCTGTCCAGAGAACTTTTTTTTTAACTGAAGTCACATTGCATCATGACATCATGTAGGTTTGAGGTGGGTGTCATTGTAAACTGACCTCCTATTTAATACCTTAAGTTCACAATCCACAGTCCTGTTCTGTCCTTCACCATATAATGGACCCCATCACCCCAGTGGCCTGCTCACCCACCACACCTGGGGAGGTCTTCTATATTGCATTTCACCGTCAGCGGGGAAAACTTCATTTTTCTTTGCGGATCTTAATGTCCATTGCAATGATAGCAACAATTTTTCCAGCTTTTCACCACAACCTGAAAATCTCCCACTTTTACATAGGGATGCAGTCACTTAATATTATGCCCAGGTTTAAAGGACTACACCGGACCAGTCATTTCACTGGGGGCTACAGCACACTGCTGATTATTCATGTACCATTTACCTAGAAAACCCACAAACAAAGAGTAAGAGCAGGACATGACACCTCTCTCCACAGATTTCCATTCTGAAATGTCAACAAGGCTCAATTTTCAAGAACAACCTGGAAGTTCGTATGCACCCGGCCATGCTCCATTCAAACACGGAGCTCTCACAGGTGGCCTTGTGTGGGACAGACCTCTGCTGGACACCGCTGCTTGCCAGGGGAGCAGGATGCGCGGCCCCCAACCACTCTCCGCTGCCCCGGGGCGAGGCAGTTCGACCCCCGGCGGAGAGCTACAGCTGTCTCCACTCAGGGCTTCACGAGCCGAGCCCGGGGAGGGAGCCCGTGCTCCCTGCCAGCCTGCAGCCTGCAGCCTGCGGGGCCCGCCCCTGCCAGGCAGGTGTGGGGACGAGTGGGGTGAGCAGCCTTGGGAAACTCCTGGATCGCTCGACATCAGCAGTGTCTGTCGCTTAGTCAACACAACAGCCCCTCTTCTCCCCTCTTCTGAAACTGCACCGCATCCGGAGGAGCAGTAACCCCGGCCCTCGAGTTCTGACATCGATTCTTTACCGTTTCCAAAGATTCTGGAGAGGCGGAAAAAGCCTCTCTTTCCTAGCACTGAAGTGTTTGCGGTTCTGTGGACGCACAGGGTCCACAAAGAGGTTCGACAGAATCCCAAACTGGGGCTCCTCAAGGGCGCTGTGCTCACCTTGCCAGGTCGACTCCCCGACAACTCCGCCAAAGGGCGCCCAGCCCGCCGCGGCCGCCGGGCAGCCCGGGGTCCCCGAGTCTGGGCGCGTTCGCGGGACTGGAAGGGACCGGATGGGCTGGCGGCAGCGCTGAGGCTCAGCGCCACGCCCATCGCCCCTCCGGGTACCCGGCGTGGATGCGACGGGACCGCAGCACCGGTCTGCGCGGGCTCATGGGGCCGGGCCCTCCGCCTCCGCCGCCGCCGCCGCCGACTCCGCCCCCGACAAGGCGGGCTCCGCCCCTTCCCCGCCCCTGGACCCGCCTCCGCGGCGCGCACGACTCCTCGCTCGTGCCGGGCCGCTCGGGGACCGCAGGCCCCGCCCCGGCCCGGCCCCGCCCACGCCGCGCGCCCCACCCGGCGTTCCGCCCGCACCGCTCACGGGCCCGCGCTCCCCGCGCTCCCCGCCCCGCCCCGCCCCGGCCCCGCCCACGTGGCAGGACGCGGACACGCCCCCTCCTGAGCGCCTTTGGCACAGCGTGGGTGCCCGGCCTCCGCGTGGGTGCCTGGCCTCCGGCCGGCGTCAACAACACAACCCGTCCCACGGTGGTGGGGACTCAAGTCACCAAACAGCCCCAGTGCCAAGCCCGTAAGGACTCCACGCAGATGTTCATTGTTTATTTCTGGAGTGGAACAGGTTAAAGACCAGTGTGCTTATCACACACTGTTGGGGACTTCTGAATTCTTTTCATCGAGTTAGTGCTTATTTTAATATCAGAAGAGAGACTTTTTCCAGGATTGCGGAAAGGAAGCCAGAGACCAAGGGTTCACCCCACCCATATGTCTAGGGCACTTGTAAGAAGTCAGATCTGGGAACGGTGTGGGAATTGATTCAGACTTTCCACAACTTGATTTATTTTAAAAGCTCAGACGTCTTATGCTATCGCCCACATTGGAATGCAGAACATTGTGTAGTGGGGATAAGCACGATGTTACCCCACAAAGTTTCTTTTCACAGGAAGGGTCCTAGTGAGGATGAAAATACAAGGAAGAGAGGCCAGTCCAGCGTTTTATTTAGGTAGTGAGCAATAAGTTGGATTTCCCCCAAACAAGAGTTTTGTCCGAGATTTTGTCCAGTACTCTTTCCAAAGCTTTCTTTACAGCCTTTCGGAACATGCAGAAACGGAGGGGTTTCGATTTCATTGCCTCCTTGGGGCTTGGGTTGCTCTAATTCAGGAATCTTGTGGATTCATTTTATTTCCCCTAGAGAGCTAACTTGGGAGACCAGAGCTGCGTCTTGGGTTCTGTGGTTCTAGAATGAGCATTTGTCCTTCCGAGTGGCTTTTGTTTGACCTCAGAGTTTCTCTCTGCTCATTAGCTCATTGTTCTCACTCCTTCTTTATTCTGTAAGATACTGGAGTTTCTGAGTGTTTTGTTTGTTTGCTGTTTGTTTTTTAAGCAAACATCAGGCAGAAATGAAGGTGAGCAGGCAGGCCAGCAGGAGGAGAGAGGAGGAAGCAGCACTCATTTATTTCTATTCAGTTGTTCATCTTGTTTGCTCCTCTCAGCAGGTCGGAACCGGCTCCGAGCGGTTTATGGGGACTATGCCTGGTGGACTTACCGCCTGAGCCACCAGAGCGCTCCCACACTGGAGTCTTTTCTGGAGGTGGTTCTTTACCTGCAATCCCGGTGTCCTGCTTCTCAGATCCGTATATCCCCAACCCTCTCAGCTGCCACTCCCGGGTTTTCTGTCTTCCATCAGGGCCTCCTGAGGAATCGCCTCTCCTCCTCATTCCCGCATTGCTGCTCTCATCCCCGGAATTGCCTGGGCAGCATCATTTCAGTCGGTTTCCTAACCGATTGTCTTGCCTCCTGTCTCTCCTCTCCCTCACTTTTCCGACAGTCACCCCCTCACCAAAGTGGAGTTATTTCCCTGTCATTAGATACAGTCTAAACTCCTTAAAAATTGGGAATCAGCTTCCCTTTCCAACCTTCTGTGCGCTCCACACGACTATTCCAAGTGCACCCACCTGGGCCAACCCCTATTCTTCGAATGCACCTGGGCTTTTTAATGCTCCTCTATTTTGCTCTTTCTTTCCTCTTCTTTCCCTGTCCAATTGCTTCCAGGCCTTCAAGATCCAGTTCAAATGCCTTCTCCTTTAACAAAGTTCTTCCAGGTCTTCCCAGTCAGAACTGTGAGGCCCGTGCTTGTCTCTTTCCCAGCACTCATCCTCTTCCGTCACTGTTCTCAGTTTGGGGTGTGTGATCTGGCTGTGTCCTCCCATCTCCCCACTAACTCAGGGCCTGCAAGGACGCGCCTTCACAACCCCTCCCCCCCCCACCGTAGCAATGCCCTCCGACCTCCACACACATTGAAAATAAATAACCATTCTTTGGTGGCCTATAAACTGCGTGCTATTGTGAAAATTCAAATGCATGAAATGTAAGGAAATTCCTAAGGAAGGAAATAAACTCCCACACCCTGGAAAACCTCTGTCAGTGTTCTGGGGATCACATCTTCATACTTCTCCTTATGCGCAAGAACGCTGGTGTATGCAGACATGAAATTGTCTCCTTAGGCAGTTTTCCTTTGGACTCCTCTTTTCTAGTCCTTTTTGTACCCGATTCTCTCCCGACCACGCTCCCTCGCTCTCTATTGTTTAAAAAGTTAAGCAAATAACTGTATAATATATAATGCTTATAAATATAAATCAGTGTATAAACATATTTATGCTTAATGTATATGTATACATAGCATTAATCATATTTATATGTATACATAATTTGTATATAAATGACTGATATTTTATTACATTTTTATTTTTGTATTTTTATTTAATACATTATTAGATACAACTACATTATCTATCACATAGTTATACAGAAATAAATATTTTTCAAAATGAAATACAAGGTATACACTTCTCTGCTTCTTGCTTTTCTCACTGAGTCATAAAAACCCTCCAAGTCAACTGGCTCTAGTTCATTCTTCTACTTTAGAGGTAGCGGCACAGTCCACAGTGTGGATGTACTAAACTTTAGTCAGCAGTTCCCCTGTTTATTTATGACCTGTGGCAATTTTTTTTTTAACTTGCCACTGCCATTGGTATTTCAATAAATATCGTATGTATATCCAAACACCCTGGTTCTCTCATTTCTGAGGGGTTGATTTCCCGATATGAGGTTGGTCTATTTAAAATGTTAATAGATCACCTTCTAAAAGGTTGTAATTTCCTCTGCATAAGGTTGACCATTCTGCTAAGTGAATAGTGCTATTAGTTTTTCCTTAATCTCTTTCCCTGATTACTGGTGAATTTGCTTCTGTTTTCTCTCTTTCTGCCTTGTGACTTTTCTGGTTCTATAAATTGCTTATTCATATACTTAGTTCATTTTTTTTTTTTTTTGAGTTACTAGTCTTTTCAAAGTGTAAGCATTTATATTTTAAGTCGGAACTTTTTAATATCTTGTATGTGTTGCAAGTACTTTCCCCAATCTCTCTCGTATATATATATATATATATATATATATATATATGTGTGTGTGTGTGTGTGTGTATGTATATATATTTGCATAGTAAATAAAATAACCAGTGTTCTTTTATTTTTTGGTTGCAACCCCCCTTTCTCCTACCTGATTTTTTTACAATTATTTTTTTTTACACATTAAAATAAACTCATATGTATAGGTTCCCCATTCCTCATATATATGTCAACCCACCCCAGCATCCACTAAATCACCAAGTGTTCTTCACCATCATCCAGTGGGCTCCGCCACCATCGTATGTATAAATATATTTTTTCTCCTTCGTTTGGAACTTTTAAAACCAACTACAGAATATTTACTTAATTTTGCATGCCTTACAACTAGAATCAGTGGAGCACTTAGGAAAGGAAATGTGATTTTGCAGTTTCATACTTCCTCAGGCAACCTATCTTCTGTTTCAGCATTTTGCAGTTGATGACGGCATTGACCTCGCCATCATACTCTGATCCTGTACTTCGTCACATCATCCACATTGCCTTGTGCATAGTCACTTGTGTGTATAGAACAGTACACGTTTTTTATATATTATTATCTGGCAGTATTTTTAAATCAACCTTTGTGATTCCTCAACATTCTGGTTAACAAAGTGTTCATGCATTTAATGGTCTTTTTTCCCCTGCTCCAAATCCACCAATTTGGTGAATGCCTCCTGCTCTCCCGTCCATGATTCTAGAGTTCTGCCAGTCTTGGAACCCCATTCTCTGACCAAAAGAGTGGGCACAACCCACACTAGAAGAAAGGGAACCCATTCCGCGAATTCATCTGGAATTCCTTAAATGATTGGCAGCACTGAAAACGATTTTCTTAATACTAGCCCCTAAAATCCTCAGATTTACCCTGCTTCTTTTAACTGTATATGTTTAGTTATTTTCTTCGTGGTAGCCCTGGGCATTGTAATTACCATCTGAAATTTTATTTTAAAGAAGGAAGGGAGAAGAAGAAAAAGGGGAAAAGAAGGAAAGAAGGGCGGGGGAGGGCGTGGGGGAAGGAAAGGGAGGGGAGGGAGCATTTTTATGCATTTATTTGGTTTTGGTCATGTCCCCACCTCTGTTCATGAAGCCAGGTCCTAGGACATGGTCTCTGCCCTCCTGCTGGCTTAGTGCCTGAGCCACCAGGGCACACCAACATCTGAATTAAAAACAATCTAACTTGGAGTCACAGCAACTTAATTTCAATACCATACACATTTTTGCCCCGATATAAGTCTGTTCCCGCCTCGCTCCTCTAAACTATTATTTTCACAAAATGTTATTTGTATTAGTTATCCATTATAAGCCAATCGACACCATTTTAGAATTGCTACTTAATGCAGCCGTCTTTTAAATCAGATAGAAGAAGAGCTACAGAAAATGCAGTCTTACTGGCTTATGCATTTGCTTGTGGAATGCTGTTTACCAGTACTCTTATTTCTAAGTGCGGATTTGTGTTACTGTGTATAGGACACCCTTTTAGGACTTGCTATAGGGCAGATCTGATAGCAACAAACTCTCTTCCATTTTTGTTTTCTTGGAATGACTGACGCTCACCTGCATTTCCCCCGTAAGATAAATTGAGAAAGCACTGATAGACATCATTATGTGAATTTAAGGCCTACAGCATGAGAGTTAAATTTACACACACAGTGACATGATTACCACAGTACATTCTGCTAACACCATCATCTCATTGAGAGACAACCGAAAGAAGAAAAGAAAAAAATGAACTTTCTCCTTGTGATGGGGATTCTTAGGACTCGCTCTCTTACATGCCCGACAACTGTGTTGATTATTGTCACCACTGTGTTCATTACATCCCTTGTACCCAATTTTATCTTATAACTGGAAGTTCGTAACTTTTGACCACCTTCTCCAGATCCCCCTCTCCCTTTTGCCTCTGAAACCACAAACCTGACTTCTCCCTTTTTTCATAATGAGTTTAGCAGCATTCCCTTTTTGTTTGTTTTGTCTTTTTTTTTCTTTTAGATTTCACATATAAGTAAATCATACAGGATTTGTTTTTCTCTGACTTATTTCACTTAGCCTAATGCCTTCAAGGTCCATGTAGGAAATAGTAGGATTCCCTTGTTTGTATTTTTCTGGCTGAGTTAAAATTCCATTGTCTGCATAGACCACAGCTTCTTTATCCATTTATCTGTTGATGTAGATTGTTTCCATGTCTTGGCTACTGTAAATAATGCTGCTATGAACACAGGAGCATCAGCATCATTTTGAGTTAGTTTTCATTTCCTCAGTGTATTCCTAGAAGTGGAATTGCTAGAGCAAATGGTAGCCTGCTTGTCATTTCAGTTTCCTCCATGCTGTTTTTCATCATGTCTGTCCCTACTGACAGTCCCAGCAATGGTTCATAAAGGCTCTCTTTTTCCACATCCACACCAGCTTTTCTTGTCTCTCATTTTTTAATGATGGCCATTCTAGCGAGCATGAGGCAATATCTTATTGTGGTTTTAACTTGCATTTCCTTAATGACCAGTGATATTGAACATCTTTTCATGTACCTTTTGGCCTTTCATACATCTTCTTTGGAAACATGTTTCTTCAGGTCCTTTGCCCAGTTTTTAATTGGGTTATTTATTATTATGTGGTTTCGTGATCGTTATCCTAATCAGAGGCAGTAGAGCCGAATGGTTAAGTGTTGGTGAACTTGGATTAAAAAAAAAGTAAGTTCCCAACGGGGAGACAAACTCTTTAAGAGAAGGAAAATGTCAACATATAGATGCTTTCCTCTATCTTGTACTTGGAATATAGTCTCAGAATATCAACACTAGCAAAGACCTTAGAGATTTTTCAGTTCAATGTCCTCATTTGAAAAATGAAGAGAGGAACTCAGAGAGATGAAGTGAATATTCATAGGAATGCAAAGGGCACACCTAAAATAATGTAAAAGTGATGTTAATGTGAGAAAGCCCTCCCAAGAAATCAAAATAGCAAGGGCGCTGTCTTTGAACAAGGGCGTCAGCTTTTAACAAGGAAGGCAGACATCCTCCAGAGCTCCATAGCACAATAGGTAAGAACTGTTCCAGGAACACACATTAAATAACTTCCTGTAAAATGAGTGGGAAGATTTCTGGTTCTTACATGTGTGAACCAGAGGGACTGAGTCACAGTAATTAGTAGACTATTGTTAGGTTGTTGGGGTTTTTTTTTTCATGTTACAATCATGGCCCTACATGACTTAAGTTACCTGGTTAATCCCCCACAGGCCTTTAAAAGGTAAGAGACAGCTTCTGTTGGTACTTGTGGGGATGATGGGAGTCCATTAGCAGGGGCTGCCATTATGAGTCTTAGAGAGAACCTGTCTCCCTAGTCTCTCCGTAGAGATTACTGGGAGCTTCACTGGACAGGAAGGAACAAGATGCAGATGGGAACACCTATGCGAAGTCGAAGTAAACATTATATTAAGAATAATTAAATTAATAAAATGTACATTCTCCAGTCCGCTTTCATCACCAAATGTTTCATGCACTGTGGCCTCATGCAGCCAGAGGGAGAGTTTTAATGAACATCAGACTCCCTGAAACTGGATGTCCAGAATCCAATGCAGTTCATGCAAATTGCTGGGCTTTTGAGGTTGGGAAACTTTCTGGTCGTCCAATCCTGCTGCAGTTGGAAAAGGTTCAAGTTTAGTTCTCTTAAATGCATGTCATTTTTTGTTTTTTAAAAAATATAAAATGGCTTTATGTATTTCCAAAACATAGCAGTTCACCTTTTTAAAGTTTAATGTTCAGCAATTTTTAATATATTTACAGATATGCGCGGTCATCACCACAGCCAATTTTTTAAAAGTTATCAGACACTTTTAAAAGAATTGCTTAAACTTTTAATAGGAAAGGTACAGGCAGGAATGAAGGCAAGTAGGTAGGCAGTCAGGGAGAGACAGGAAGAAGAAGCGTTCTATTTTATTTTATTTAGACGTTCTTCTTTGGTTGTTTCCTCAGCTCTGGGTCTTGAACCGGGAACCTTGGGATGTATGTGGACTGAACCTGGTTTAAATCACTAGGTCACCAAGACATGCCATCACAGTCAATTTTTGAGTAATCCTATTACCTCAAAAAGAATCCCCGCTGATGAGAAAATGAAAATGATGCAGCACTGCCTCGGGATATTTAAACACAGAATGACCACATGACCCAAAGATTCCACATCTGTAGCTGTCCTCAAAAGAACTGAAAGCAGGGACTTTGGATACTTGCATTCAGAACAGGCATTCAGAACAGTCTCAGTTCTAGCTAGCAAATGGGCAAGCTACCCAACTGTCCATCAATGAACAAACAGATGAGCAAAATGCCTTCAGATGTAAGGAAATATTATTCAGCCTTCGCAGGGAGGGCAATTCTGAGACAGGCTCCAACATGGATGAAGCCTGAAAACATCGTGCTGAGTAAAATGACAAATATTGCATGACTCCAATCTAGATAAGGTACCGAGAGTCATCAAATTCACAGAAACAGAATGAGGATTACCAAGCGTGGGTGACAGGGGGAAGAAGATGGGGTATTGAGTTTTCTTACCAATAGTGGCTAAGTTCTTTTTCTCATCTGGTTATAAATAAGAACTGGTAGAAAGAAAATTACTCTTTGGTCAAAGAAGGGGAAAGTTGCTCAAGTTCTAAGACCTTCTTGGGTCCCACCAGTGGAGGCTAAGTTATATGGTTATTGTAGAGAAGCAGTGGTGTGTGGGTCTCTGCAGTCTGCAGCCTTGAAATGGGGACAGAGTGTTCCGAGACCAGGGGACCAAGCCTCCTTTCCATCCTAATTTGGTCTCTACCTGAGCTGACATGGCACAGGGGTGGGGATTTATGTACCCTCTCCTTGACCCTTATCTCCTCTTCACCTCCATATTGTCTGGCTGGTGCCCGTGGTCTCCACCTGTACATTACAGAGTCAGGACAGACCGACTGTCATCATCCTCTGATCTGTGCTCGGAAAGTCCATTGGCTTCAGTAAAACTGACCAATTATACCACTCTGGTGATTCTTAAAAATAAGTGCAACTAAGACATAGTTTTACTCTAACTATTTTAAGGAAAAGGCCAAGCACCAGGTGACAGTTTCAGTTAGGAAAGAGAAAGGGTTCTAGAGATGGATGGTGGGAAAGGTTGCCCAATAATGTGAATGTGCTTAATGCCACAGAACTGTATAGTAAAAATAGTATGTATTTTTTACCACGACTTTTCTTTAGAGAAGGAACATCATAAAGAGATCGTTGGGAAGGAAGTTTGCTTGTGGCCCATCTCCAGCAGATGTCGAGGTCCTCGTTCCATTGCAGAAAGGGCGTGGACTTGGATGGCAGATCAGACTCCTCACCTCTATTTATGATCCATGTCACCAACATGCTCTGCTTGTTGGCTAACTTGTGTTGCATCATCTGGAAAATGGCACGTTCCTGAATTATAAAATTCTGCTAGGTCACTATCACATAGATTTTCTGCCATAAAATGGCATCAAACGTAAGAGAAAACACCAAGCCCCACACCCTTGGCTCTTACCCCCCATCCTCATCCCCGTTCCCACCACTCCTCAACCCGAAGCCAGCACTGATCTGCTGTCTCTCTCCTTAGATTTCTCCCTGGGGCAATAAAGGGCTCCTTTGTCTTCTTTGTTGGCTCTGCCTGTGAGAAGCACATTTTCACACTGGGAAACTTGGAGCTGGGGAAAACCCTGGGCAGGGCAGTAGAAATGAAAATGACATGGAAGTTCTAACATTTCAAGGTATTGTCATGTTTCTTACTATAAAATGTATGTCTTAGAAAAAGATCAAAGAATCTGGAGCAGCAAAAACACTAAAATAAAAGTCAACTCTACTCCCCACACCCAGGTATTATTACTGTCAACACTCTGATACATATTCTTTTAGACTTTTGCTTTGTATCTTATACTCATCTATATAAATATGTTTAAAAACTGTTTTCCGTTTATAATCATTATAGGTTCTTATGGTTTGTGATTGAAATGGCATCAAAATACAAAACATAGAATGTATTTCATAATCCCTCCATACATGTATATCTTCACATAAGACTGCGGGATTTCTTTCTTTTTAATAACTGCTGTGCAGTATATTATATAAATGTGCTATTGTTTGTCTTGGCACGCCCCACTGATGAAATTGGCATCGCTTCTAATTTTTCACTGCAATGACACCATCAAGATATTTACACTTGTTTCTTTGTGCTAGTATTTCCTAGAAGTGAAATCGCTGGGTCAGAGGTTATGGAAGCATATTGTTGCATAATCTGTTTTTTTTAAAAAAACATTCATATACAAAGAACCTCATTTGAGGTCACTGAATATTTAACTTAGCTGCCTAATAGTCTAATCTATGACTATATTAAAATTTGTTTTCCCAAATTCCTAACACTAGAAAGCAAATTACTTCCAGATTTTTTCTATTATATAGAGAACTTTCTAATAAACATGACTTTAGCTAAATCTGGGCATGCATGCCTCAAACTAGACTCTGAAGATGAATTCCCAGATATTGAATTGCCCATTCAAGGAGTATGCACTTTAAAAAGAATAACTTTTGCTGTTTTCTCTTATTATGCATAGTCGTCCTAGATGAGAAAATACAGATAGGCAAGAAAAATCAGACACACACGGCCTCACCACCTAGAGATAACCATTAAAAGCATAAGGAGGTAACTGATAGTAACAATTCTGTCTGCATGCTTTCTTTTACATAAATGTACATTTAAGTACATGCTACTTTGAACCACCTGTAATGAGCATCTTTTCATTTATCTTCGTTTATCATTTTAAATATCTCCATAGTCTTATAGGCGCACAAAGATATATTTGTACAATCCTTATGGCTGGACATTTAGGTCATCAGTATATGTATTTTGAAAATTTTTCAGGTGAATGCAGTACATGCATGTGGAGGAGGATTTATCTCATTGTCAAGCAATTCTGAGCAAAAGTTTCCTGCCTCTTTATGGACCAGTGGGCCAGGGAAGGGAGGGAGATGGGCTGGGAGTGAAAAGATACTGAGTCAAAGTGCAGAAAAGGGCCTCCCCAAAAAGGAGGCCTCTGGATGGAGGTGTCTAGGCTAAAAGTGTAGACATCTCAGGGCTGGGGAGGAGGAGGGCTGAGTCCCAACTGTGACTTCCTCCAGAAAGTTGTAATTCATCAGCAGTGTCTAGACTCTGGAGTGCGAGGTCACAGGCCTGCCAGGAAAAGACTTACAATAGCCTGATTCAATTTGAACTGTCACACACAGGATTTTGGCCTGGACCTGTCTCCTTGGTAAATACCGAAAAGTTGCTAAAATCTGCCCATCTATCCCTCCCCACCGGAGTAGGCAAGGAGGCACGAATGAAAGTTGGTCAGGGGCCCAAGACGGACGACTGAAATGATTCCTTTGGGCTGTGTAAACTGCCATCAGAAGGCAGGACAAAGAGTTCCAGCATAACTGGGTAGCTGAAATGGGCCCCAGAGAATCCGATGCAGGTGGAATTGAGGCTGTAATGAGCATCTTCCTTTTTAGAGAGGAGACGCCTCGTCTCCATCATTCATCCAGGGAGGGCTCTACATTTGGAGTGAATCCTGAGCACATACTGTGCGAATGCTTGGTTCTGTTCCATGACCTCAGAAAGTTAGGGTAGACGCCCCCCCGCCCCCAAGAGTTTTATTTTCCTTAAGAAACAATCTGGTTTGTGAATGGATAAAGAAGATGTGATACATAAATATGATGAAATATTACACAGCCCTTAGAAGATATGAAGAAGCCCTGTCGTTGACGTTAACATGGATGGATCTAGAGGGGATGATGCCAAGTGAAATAAGTTAGACAAGACAGATGTCAGATGACCTCACTCTTAGGTGGAATGTGAACAGACAAAATAGAGGAACGGAGGAAACAAAGTCAACCCTGGAACACCTGCAACAGAACTGAGGTTCCAACAGGGAATGGGGCAGCGGGGGCACATGGTGGTGGAGCCCACTGGACACTGGGGAAGGACACTGGTGATGTGGTGGAGGGCAGGGTGTGTTGGCATATATCTAAGGAATGGGGAACCTAGACACCGGAAGTTATTTTAATGTGTAGAATAATTACAATAAAAAAATTGAAAAAAAAAGAAACAAGTCTATTTTGGTTTGTCCCTGGAGTTTCCTCTAAACTCTTTGGTATTTGCAGCCACTATTATTTTGTTGAGTAACAGATGCTCTCATTCCATTATCCACTCTGTCTATGATTGATGTTATATTTTCCTGTTTTAAAACTTTAATACTTGGAAATTTAATAGAGAAAGGCACGCTCTGGTTGTGTCATTCACATCCTTCATGATGTCATGAACTTTTATCACATCTTTCAGTTCTGGGCTGCTCTGTTTCGTTGTTTTTTTAACTCATAAGATGGATGATGCTTAGCTCTTTGGTCACCGTATTTAGTCTTCTTGAATTTCATTACATGGTTATTATTACTACTAGTATTTTTGTTATGGTTTTGAATATTTATCGTAGGGAAGCTCTATTGGAAGTTCTCAGACAGGGACACAAAGTTGAATGATTTATGGTGCCTGATGAATATACTACTAAGTAGCTCATGGGGACAAGTCTTCAGGGCAGAGACAGGAGAGGCTCTTCCAGGTAGACAAGCCACAGGGCTCTTTGTCTCTTCAAGATTAACCTAATTGGAAAGCAATTTTGTTAATTCTTTGTGTCATGTGTATTCGTGACATGGAAGATCCTCCACAAGGGTAAGGATGACTGAACTGAGCCCAAAGGGTATTCAACGTTGCTTAGTTGAAAGCAATGATAAAAAAACAAAACCATTTCACATTTATATTCCATCAAGAAGTAGGCTGACCACATGTCTCATTTTAGACAGGAGAGAATTGTTTGTTTTCATATTTCCTGTCGATTTTGTCTTGTGTTTTTTTATATTCTATTTTTTATTCTTATTGAAGGGATATTGTATTTTGACAGTAACTTGTTTTGAGGTCTATATAATAGTATTTTTGCATTTACACAGTAGGTCTTCCAATTGTCCCCCTCCTTTTTGCCCGCCTTCATCCCATTTCCCCCTCCTGTCCCCCGTCACTTTGGTACCCCTAGATTTGCCTTTTTGTCTCCCACTACTAAGAATCCACAGTTGTTTGGAGCAGTTCTCTCTCTCCCTTTTCTCTCTCCCTCTCCCTCTCTCTCCGTCTCTCTCTCCTCTCTCTCTCTCCTCTCTGTCTCTCTCTCTGTCTCTCTCCTCTCTGTCTCTCTCTCTCTCTCCTTCTCTCTCCCCCCCCACACTTTTAGTGTTGTTTATGACATTCGTTTGTTTTCTATCTCTGTACACATCACATGCGTGCTATCATACGATGTCTGTCCTTCTCATCCTGGCTTACCTCACTCAGCAGAGTTCTCTGTGTCCTGCTCTTAATAAGTCGGGGCGTCTACAACACGGGGCAAATGGGGCCGTTGAGTTGCCCCAGGCCCGGCTCTTTTTGTCTCAAGGAAATACGTTCAGTCTATCAGTAGTCTTTATACCAGTTACACACGTTCCCTTTGGTGCAGCAATTCCGGGGTGACGAGAGGAAACTACCGATCGTCGATAATGCGTGGCAGTCACACGTACAAGGACTTATGCAGCGTTAGTGACAGAGACCCAGACGGTAACCAGAAAAGCAGCAGCAAGAAGAAACCGGAAACAGCATCATGCCAGCAACAGGATATTAGTTAAAGCAATGATCTCATAATCACACATTTAGAAACAACAAGAAGACTGAAGCAGAGGTGTGTGTGTTGATGTAGAAACCACTCCGAGACTTTCTGTTAAATGTAAAAGGCAAGGGGACACATTTATGGAGACACCTTTAAAAATCAAAATAAAAAACCCTGTTTATATAAATGTTAAAAAGGACACCTAGCTATTGATCTAGAAACGAAAACTATTTCTGAAAGGAGCCACACAAAAACTCGAGTGATTGCCTTTGGGAATGAATAACTGGGAGACTCTCATCTTCTATTTTATATCTAAGTGCTAGCTCGATTTGCTGCTGGTAGGCTTTAAATATAAACTATAAAACAAATAAAAAAGCTCTCTCAACAATGTGAATGTATTGAATGTTATTGAATACTATTACAAATGGTTAAAATGGAAAGTTTTGTGATATATACGTATATATATATAATTTTTTTAAAGGAAGGGTGCAGCAGGAATGAAGGTGAGTTGAGGAAGACAGAGGAGGAGGAAGCACTTATTTCTTTTATTAAGTTGTTTATCTTGGTTGCCCGCCCTTGGCCGGGGGTTTGGAACCTGAGTCCTTGGAGTGTGTGTGGTATGTGTCTAGAGACCTTCCCTGCTAGGCCACCAGGGGGTGTGGATCTGTGTGTGTGCGTGTGCGTGTGTGTGTGTGTGTACAGCGCTTCTGTTTTTGTTTTTAAGGAAAGGTGCAGTCAGGGATAAAGACCACTGGGCAGCAGGGAAGAAGAGAGAGGAGGAAGCATTTTCTTTTGGCTCGTTGGGAGGTGGCAGATCAAACGGCTACCCTACCAGGACATGCCCTGCTACGTCTGTTTTTTAAACAGTGAAGAAAAATAAGCAAATGTAAATTCGTTTTAAATAAGAGAGGTAACAAGAAAAGCACATTCAGGCCCTTGTCTTGTGACTCCTGAAGATGCAGGCACTGAGACTTTGAGGACAGTTTCAGGAGAGCCAGCAAATGCACTTTTTTCTGGAAAATGTTGGGAAGGGGAACCTGCTAGTTTTTAATTTCCACTGGAGTTGTGGTTAGAATCCTGTGCTGTTGTCTGAAATCAAAGAGCTGGAGGATTTATTAGGTCTTGCAGCCAGTTTCCTGCCTGTGCAGACAAGGGTTTGGCCCACTCAGAGTCTTACTCAAAACCTGGGCTGGACTCTTGGAGGACGAGATGCTGCCCTCAACTCAGGGACAACTAGGCCATCAGAGCTGAAGAGGATCTTCCTCTGCCCTCCTTTGACTTGAGGACACAGATCCCAGGAGTGACAGCCCTGGCTCCAGCCCCATGAACACTCAGTGACCGAACTAAGATGGCAGGTCAGGTCTCCAGGCTCCTAGTTAGGCGCTGCTTCTCTAAAAAAGTGACACCAGCAGTGTTGTGGTTCATGGCTGTCATCCTGTGAGTTGCCCGAACTGCTCCGTGCCTTCGAGATCTTTGTCCATTTCTGCCTACGCCGCATTGCAGGATTCGGGTGGCTAAGAGAGTATCTAGAATATTTATTTGACTCAGGAAAGTCCACATATGGGACGAGTCTCTGGTTTTCTGGTTTTGTACCACCATTTTTCACCAATTCCATGACGCCTGGTTTTGTTTTAGTAGCTGTGGAATCGCGATGCAAGAGCTATGGTTCTCTCAGCCAGGCCTAAGCCAAGGCACAGCGGTTATCGCCTGCACCCCAAACACCTGTGGGAGCTTGTCTGGAGCCTCCCACAGACTCTTGCAGCAAAAGCAGAAGCGCTACGGCACCCCAACTTGCCACGTGAACCTCAGTAGTCTGGGGACACATAACATACAGACAATAATGGAGCCTTCTTCTGGGGTGGACGGCCCTACCAGTGCTTCTGATGACAGAGGACATTGTATAGAAAAACAGACATCAGCGACTTCAGATGGAAAAGTGATTCAGAAGAGTTCAACTCTCAGGACGGAGGTGTTTCCTTTTTTATGATGCACAAGCCTGCTAGAAGATGAACCATTTTTTCAATCTTTTTATTTTGAAGGAACATTTTTATTGAAGGAACATTGCATCATGACATCATCGAGGTTGAAGGTGTGTATCATCATAAATTGATGCCTGTGCTTACCACATTAGCTTCACCACCAACCGTCCAATTCACTGTGAAACTGACCCCTTTTTCCTGATTTTCCCACCCCTCCCTCTTCCCTTCTGGTAGCTGGTAATTTGATTCTACAGACTAGAATCTAGCTTTTGTTTGATTTGGTTCACTTGTTTGTTTTCTCCATATACAGCACATGAGTGCAATCCTAAGATGTTTGTCCTTCTCCTGGCTGATCTCACTAACACAGTTCCCTCTAGGTCTATCCATGTGAGAGGATTTCATCGTTTTAAATATCCCAGTAGAATTCCATCGTGTATATAAACCACCTGTTCTTTATCCACTCATCTGTTCATGGGCACTCTTAGGCTGTTGCCCGTTCTTGACTGCTGCAAACCAATCAGAAAAAAATAAGCCTACATCAGTACTTTCAGTAAATCTACAATAACAGTTCCAAGTGCCAAGAAAGTATTTTTGTAATCGTTCATACATTTCAATTATTGGTATCTTAGACTAACTGAAATATGTCAATATACCAAGTTTTGATGCTAAACCTTAGGAAACTTAAATTGGAGTTCCTTTTCTCCCCTCTGAGCTTTGACCATTTAAAACAACATCAGAACTAATCAAAGTTCAACTAACACTTAGGGTGAACTCTTGTATTCCTGGGGACTTTGATAATGCAAGATTTTTAAGTACCCTTTCCAGCTTTTCTGTGCTAATTGGTCTGTATTTTCCTAATTTCAGAATCCATTTTGATCACTTATATTTTTACTAGTAAATTATTCCTTTTTTTAAGAATTCCAGTTTATTGCCCTACGTTTCTCTTATTCTACTCTTTCTTTCTCTTCTACTTATCAACAGAATCCTTAATTTTATCTACGTTTATTCAGTTTTTCTTTATCAGGCTACATCTTCTCTTTTGCAAAGGAGGGCGTTTATTTTTCTATTTCTATTACATTCATTTTAATTTTGATTGATCTCTAATTTTTTTCTACTTTGTTGCTCCATTTTCTGATGTCTTAAAACAAAGCTAAACTTTATTTCAGATATTATAAAGGCATATATTTTCTTCTTAGTGGTTTCTACTGTGACATTCGGGTTTTGGTAAAAAGTTCTCTTTTTTCAGTGCTTTATAAATATTTTATAGTTTTGTTTTGATTTCTCCTGTGTATGGTTTTTGGTCATCTTTACATTATTTATTTTCAGCATAACTGATCAGTCATTTTAGAATCTGTTAAGGTTTCCTTTGTGGTCAAATATGATTGACTTTGTAAATATTCTATGGGTACTAAAAATAGTGTTTGTTGTTACCTTGTAGGACAGTCAATTCTATCTACATAGCTATTATACCAAATTTATTGATTATATTATCAATTGCTATGTCATCCCATATGTGTGATATACCAGAGTTGTCCAATTCTGAAGTACAGTGTCAAAGTTTTCCACTCTAATTGGGTTTTAGCAAATTCTCCTTGCATGTCTTATCATTTTTACCTTACATATTAAGCTGTTAGTTTGGGATGTCCACTTACACATTCTCAGTTTATGATGGTGTATATGTATTTAGCTGTAGATCCATATTTGTATGTTGATATCTTTGTTCTAAGTATTGCTACTTAACAACCATTTTCTTCCTTCATTATCAGCTCCCACTCTTTGTTATAGTTCATCTGTTATTTGGCCACAATCGGCTCCTGAAGTATTTCATGGGAAACATAACTGTTACTCTGCAACTTCTTCTATGTCTGCAAATATCTTTTCTTCTCTCTGACCACCAAACAGCCCATGTCTTGACTGGTCACAGAATTCCTGAATTGCAGTCCTTTCCTTATCTTTCGTATTTAGTGAAAAACTTACCATCTTATTTATTTATATTTCATTAATTCTCTTGAAGGAACATTGCATTATAACATTAAATAGGTTTAAGGTATACATCACAGCAAATCAAAACTGTATAAATTCACCACTATTTTGGTTTTTCCTTCACTAAACAGTTTTTTGGTTTTTGGTTTTTTGGTTTTCCCCCACTTCTCTTCCTGCAACTCTGACTTGTTTTTTTTGTTTTGTGTTTAAAGGGTTTGGGGGCCTAAAAGTCTAAGTTGTTTGATATTCCACTAACTTCTAGCTGTTGGTGACAGGGAAAATGAGTAGATCTGATTCTGTTCTCTTTATAATGAAGCAAGGAAACTTGTAAAAACTTCTTTTCATCTTTACAGTGCAAGGCTCTTACCAGAACATTCCTCCCCCACTGTGTGTGTGCGTGAGTGTGTGTGTGCATGTGTGTGCCTGTTCAATTCAGCCTAGAACTTGGGAGAACCCAGTCATTCTGTAAACTCGAGTATTTCTTGATTAAAAAAATAACTTTCTCCTTCTATATGCTTAATTATCACCTTGCATTCATATGTTTTTAGTTTTTTTTAACCCATCTGGATCCCTGATATTGCATGCCAAGCCTCTCGTCTTTTCTCTTAGATTTCATCAGCCTTCTGTCTCTGCTCCCTTGCTTTCCGCTTGATCCACTCACCACAGTGTGGGCCTCGGCACTTCTCACTCCCTCCTTGCATTCGTGAATGAAATTAATGGAAATCTTTAAGGAATTAAGTTGGAAACCTTTTTTTTACCGCCCCGCCCCGCCCGGCCATGCTCATCTTAGCTCTAGAGGGCTCTCTCAGACCACAGGCAAGCTGCTCCCCTCTTCTCCAGGCCATCATGTGGACACACTGTCCAGGACCCCTGGTGAAGCGGGAGGAGGAGACCTGCAGGCTCTAAGTTCTCTCAGCCTCAAGGCAGGGAGATCACCACCCACCACTCAGTTCCTTCTTGTCTTCTTGGGACCAGAGAAAAACTCACACATCACAGAGGGCTGCAGTCAACCGTCACCCTAAGCTCTGCAAGATCGCTGAGTCAGGTTTTCCCAGAATGGACTGGATTGTTCTTGACCTGGGGATTTTCAGCCTATGCTGTCTCCTGTGGTCTTTTGCGGGGAGATCCCGCTACCCTTTCCTCCACACAGGACCCACAGCCTCGCTTTCATTCATGCACCATAGGCCTCGGCCGCCTTTTGATTGAAGACTGAAGCTACTATTGGAGAGATGGCAATAGCACTCAACTTGCCATCTTCTCAGTGCTCCAGTTCTCAGCTACTCTCTAAGAACCTGGAAGCCATGACTCCCTCTTGTAGTCTTTCTTTAAGAGAGGAGGGAGGGAGGGAGGGAGGAAGGGAGAGAGAGAACGAAGGACGTTTATTTGTTCTGGTTATCCCCACCAGGTCTGGGTCTTGAACCCTGGTCCTTGGACTTCACGTGGTCAGGCTTAGCGCCTGAGCCACCAGGGTGCACCTGCCTTGACTCTTAGAGCGGTGAGTGTAATTTTGGATCGGGGGGAAAGGATGGAGTGACTGTACTGAGAGGAAGGGAGCAGCAACATTTTGGAGCCAAAGGTATAACACATCTACTAGGTAGCACCCACACACACACACACACACACACACACACTCACAATACACTGTTACAGTATCACTGTGCTTCTCTGCTTGCATAAATTGTTGCCTCCATACCTACTCTGCTAGCACTGATCACAAGAACCTTAGGAAATACTTCTTGTGACAATTGTTAAACTTCAGAACGTCTGAGGAACTAAACGCTCCTCTGAGGTATTAAAAATAGGATAGGCTGGCATGCTTGGTGGAGTAGCAGTTAGGTCAATGATCCCCCGAAGGAGCTCAGACCCTGGGTTCGAGTCCCGGGTCTGGGGGGGAACAGCCTGTGTGAACAACTAAAGAAAAATAAAATAAAGACGCCTCTTCCTCCTCTCTCTTCCTGCCTGCCTGCCTGCTCACCTTCATTCCTGCCTGCACCTGTCCTTTAAATAAATAAATACATAAATAAATAAATAAATAAATAAATAAATAAATAAATAAATGACAGGTTCTCACCCCGATGATTGAGTTGTTCTCTTGAATAAAGTGGTGTGATGATTTCTCAAACTCTTGATACTAAAGTTTTGATTCTGTGATCACTCAGAACTAAAGCGATCCTCACAGCAGACCAGGGTTAACAATGCAATTCTAATCAGCCACAGCCCTAGCCATCTAGTAATCATCTGATTCATTCTTGCCCATTGCTCAATGACACACATGACTTTCTTGTATGAGATGCTGCGTTCAGCAGAAACTGCAGACAAGGAAGTTTATTTATTTCAAAGCCGACATTGACATGTGCCATCCACTACAATAAACCCTTGGGTATGAAGGGCTGAATTTTAATTGTAGTTTCAGGGGTAAAGTTCTCATGATTCCACTCTTTTCCTGCTCATGTGCATTGGATGAGGAGGAAAGATTAAAATACCTAATAAAGATGACTAAACTGGGTGTGCCCTGGTGATCTCGTGGCCTAGCACACCCTGGGAGCAGTCCACATACATCCCAGGGTCCTGGGTTCAAGACCCAGGGGAAACGTCCAACATGAACAACTAAATGATTAAATGCTTCTTCCCCCTTTGTCTTCCTGCCTGCCTGCTCGCCTTCATTCCTGCCGGCAACTTTCCTTAAAAAAATAAATAAAGTAAATAAAAGACTAAAAAGGGAGTGGTGAGCAACACAAGAACCTAACCAATATTTGAGAATGACAGAAATAGGAAGGAGTTTGGAGCACAGATCACTGTAGACAAAAAGTGAGGCAGAACCTCAGAGATCATGGTAAAGCTTACAAAGAGGCTAACATTTCACAGCACCAACAATTGTCAAAGCTGTCAAATAAGCTTAAATCCAAGACGTTAAACCTTTTTTCACATAATTTAGTGCAGCTTTTCAAATCCCCAGAAACATTTTAAAGCCAATCTTCATTTGTAAGAAAGAAATATCCGTGACAAGAATATTTTCATTTCCACGAGTTTTCATGGCGCCATGAACACGTTTACTTTCCTGTTTAAATCTTTCCTATACATGTGGAAGTCTTAAGATTGTGTTATTATTCAGCGTGAAGCCGTCGAATAGTCATAGAGTCTCATAGCAAGAGTTAAAAGCAACTAAGCAGAAATTAAGCAAGTACTTGTGAAAGATGGATGATTAGTTGAACTTTTCTGTCATGGGGACCTATGTTTACGGATTAACTCTAGTGTTTTCTTCTAGGCAGATGTGTACAATCTTCTTGTCTCTCTGGGAAATTTCAGCCTGTCCATCACTGCTGCTTGGGAGGTTAATCACATGCTTATCTGTGGGCAAGAGACCCAGGGCACAAGGTTTTCTTTCCTCCATAGAAAGGCCAGCTCCGGCCTTCTGCCTGTCACCTAGTAGAACCGCCCAAGCCTTCCTCTCATGAATGTTTCTGCTCAGGTTGACCGGTGGGTTGCTACTATTTTCTGTTATTCTGTAGATGCTGTAGTTGAAGTTGGCATCCCTATACCCAATCCACTTCAATAGACCACCCTACACCCTCAAAATATTTCAGCTCATTCAGTTCAACTGCTTCCCAAAAATGACTGACAGAGGGAAGCAAAGAACACACCGAATTAGCAATCAATGCCTGCTCTAAAGCAGGCGTTCAGTCACGCGCACACCACGCACGCGCACGCCGCACACACCACGCACGCGCACGCACACACCGCGTACGCACACACCACGCACGCGCACCGTTTTAAACAGATACATGGAATCTAGCCCCAGTTCTGTCACCGTTTAAAAGAAGCACGCGCACACCACGCACACGCACACACCACGCACGCGCACGCACACACCGCGTACGCACACACCACGCACGCGCACGCGCACCGTTTTAAACAGATACATGGAATCTAGCCCCAGTTCTGTCACCGTTTAAAAGCACGCGCACACCACGCACACGCACACACCACGCGCGCGCACGCACACACCGCGTACGCACACGCCACGCACGCGCACTGTTTTAAACAGATACATGGAATCTAGCCCCAGTTCTGTCACCGTTTAAAAGCACGCGCACACCACGCACACGCACACACCACGCACGCGCGCGCACACACCACGCACGCGCACGCACACACCGCGTACGCACACGCCACGCACGCGCACTGTTTTAAACAGATACATGGAATCTAGCCCCAGTTCTGTCACCGTTTAAAAGAATCTGGGCCTTTCCCACTTTGTCTCTGCGGGACAGCACTACGAGGTTTACAGTCAGAACTGATAAAAACCACACATTGATTTAGACGAATCACAACTCATCCTCTGGGGCTTAGAATCCTGGTTTTCTCGTGGCGGATGAGTAAAATGGGGCGTCTGTCTGTTAATGAGGGAGAGAAGGGTTACAAAAAAAGAGCTCAACCTGCCCGCCTGTGCGCCTGTGCTGGGTTCCGCTCGCCTCGTGGAATCGCAGCTTTTGCTGACGTGTCCCTGCAGAGGCAGTGAGTCGCTCTGGTGGGTAACGCTCAATGTAAGAATATCAGAAACTCGATTCTTATTTGATAAAGCTGTTCAGATTCCTATCTCGACTGTCAACTTCGTAACTGATTTCATTCAGATGGAAGAGGGTGTGAAAAGCCGCACCAACACACTGCAGCTTCACAGGGTCACATGACAAGGTAGGTTCTTGAATGTGTTTTGTAAATGGTATTGAGTTATCCAGAAGCTTCCTCCTGTACATTTCCCACCAGACTGGAAATTCTTAACATACCGAGGGGAGGAGACATAGAGGACGCAGCTTCGAGGCGGACATCACCTAGAAGGGGCTTGGTCAGCGACACTGCCCATACTGTGCCCTCCTGTCATGCAAGAGTCTTAAATAAAGCGCATACTAGGGTGGAAACAGCACTGCCGTGGACCCACAGGCTTGGATTCGAGGTTCGGCCGTGCGGATCTGGGACAAGTCCCCGGGGCTTACTGTGTCCATCTGTCAAATAGTGAATCCGTTTCAGCCTCTTCAAGTTTCCTCCAGCTGTCGGACCCTGGGGAAGGCTGACAGGCCTTGCTCAGGAAGCTGGAAGTGGCTAATGGGATGGATGAGACACGTACAAGGCTCACACTTCCCTTGAAATGTCCAGGCTTCCTGTGTGACACCTACAAGCCATTAAAGGAGAGTTTTCTTAGGACGCTTGTCTAAGGACGACTCCCAGTGGGCAGTGAGGAGAGTTCTCTCCTCAAGAAAGGAATCGGGGACGCCCAAGGATTTTTCTTGTCTGAGCCTCAGTTTCCAAACCTTCAAGTTTCTGAGCCTGTCTTTCCCAAGAAGCCTTTCTACAGTCTAAGCAGGGGAGGGCTGAGTTTTCTATCTCAGCAAATTTGAAACTTTCACTGTTTTGAAAAGAATGTGTCTTTCCTACCTCCTCTGTTTACCTCAACATACCAATTTCTTCGATTCTGGAATCTAGAAAAACACCAGGGGTTCGAGAGTCACCCTAATGATGACACCAAAGAACATAAAATGCTGTCGTATTAGGGTGGTCAGCCAGCACTCCGCGGTGGGGGCTGAGATCGCTGGATTCCAGACCCAATGTAGAACGCAGCTTCAACTTACTAAGCAAAGTGACCCCATTTGCTGCACACAGGCAGAGAGCTGTTAGGACAGTGGCATCAGAAGGAACTGCAGGAAAAAGGAACCTGATCCGATTCACTGTTTATCCCTGGCATCTAGCACAGAGAGTAGTTCTAATACACAATATTATGGATTCATGTACTGAAAACCTTCAATGAACAGAAGAGTAAAAGTACAAGAAGAAATCAGACAAATACCAACAGCAGAAGGGTTTTAGAATTTTTTTTTTTTAGCTAAACGCTTATCAATTACAACTAAAATACGGCTACTTTTCCAGAATACAGAACTGAATTCCAGCAAAACACTTTTAATAAAATAAGGCACAATATTTTTTGATAAGGCAAAGTTCACATAGAAGGTAAGTTAATAAAAGATCAATTTCTTTTGTATGTCCTGGGGGAGAAAGGAGGTACTAGAATTGAAGTCATTTCAGCTTTTTATAACATTTAGAGTATATATGTTTGATATCATAAATGGTATCTTGTCCCGAACATAAAATCTAGTTGAATCAAAATTTAATTACATGTATTGTTACAAATAAGATTCAAATGTCTATATACCTATAGATATATTCCTAATTCACAAGATCTCAATATAGAAAATTAAGAAATTAGATCATAAAAAGTCATCTAACCAAAGTAAAAGGACTTTCAACAGCCTTGGTTGATATGTCGAAGTCTCAAACTTTATGAAAACTTAAAATATTGGTTATCTCTCCCATGATATATATTTTTTCCCTTGTGAATACAAAGTGGGCTCAGAAATGCAACACACCTTAATTGCAGGCACACAGGTCTCCCCTACCCACTGCATGATTACCGTAGTAGTTGAGGCTTAAAATCCCTTCTCAATACCTTCAATGACGACTGTTTGATTTAATGAAAGGATTCTCTGAAAACACCGTATGTAGTCTGAAGAATTAATTTACTATCGCTCTTTGTAGAACCAGCAAAGCAGTATCGATTTTATCCTAATTTCTTTCCTTTATCAGAATGTAGAGTAAGGTACTTTGATTCCATCTATTCACAGCCCGAAGAAAGCAAGTTCGGGGAACAGGCTCTCCAGCCTGGCTTTTCGGTATCACGGTACAGAAATAACCTTCACTAAGCCAGACAATGCTGATCTTTACTAGACTGAAACCTGTCCCTGGTGACAGACACAGGC
Source organism: Solenodon paradoxus (assembly GCA_004363575.1). Taxonomy (NCBI): domain Eukaryota; kingdom Metazoa; phylum Chordata; class Mammalia; order Eulipotyphla; family Solenodontidae; genus Solenodon; species Solenodon paradoxus. Next base: position 108,922 of record RJWH01003989.1, read on the forward strand.
CAATGCGAGCTGGAAGTCTCATCGCACCCAAGTCAGTATTACCCTGTTGAGTGGTCCCTGATGTTTACTCTTTGCTCGTGAACTGTTTTTGACCCATCAGTTCTTAGCAAATATGGGCCAGAGAGACAGAAAAAAAAATGCAGGTATTTATATGCAAAAATAGTAGACCGTATCCCTCCTTTCCACCTATTGTTATAAAGAAAATAAATGGACAGATGGGCTGGGCTTCACAGCCGTGTCAGCGTCACGATGCCATTAGGAGGAGGTTGCTTGGGAACTGCTGCTGTCCTTTCGTGGTAACAGACACACTTTCTCTATAAAATAAAAGACATCTACATTTTCACTGATTTCATTTCTGGGCCCCCAATCCTTATGGCTTTGACCTTTTGGGCAGAAGGTCAGGTTGAGATTCCGTCTCCAGAAGCAGAGACGGCAGCCTCGTTTCAGGGGAAGGAATTCCTCTAGGTCACGGTGTTTCCCCTTCAAGTTAGACACAGAGCCACGAGACAGTCACAGACACCTTAAATAACAGGTCCCCAAGCTTCAGTCTAGAGTGGAGGATTAAAGGCGCTTTGCTACCTTTGAAAACATCGTGGCTGCAATGAACACACAAAATTGGGCACCATTAAACACATCCGTCTGATGGTGCAGAGTGAGACGGTCAAGCACCTCCTCCACAGAGGAGATGGGAATGATGCATCACCGGTCACCGCGTCTAAAATCCTCCATAGCAGCGTCACTGCAGTTAAAAGCCCAGAGCAACTTAAAAGCTCACTATTTTGGACTAAATGTGGTTATAATATTTATAACTGAATCAGCAAGACCTCTACTTGAATGAGAAGGGGCCGCTTAGGTAAAAATCAGGTATTTCTAAGTAAATGCAGCTTAACGAATGTCATATACACATACTACCAGTGAAGTTTTGATTACAAAGAGTCTCTTTAGAATAATTTTTTATATAAATACTCCTGCTAAAACTCTTGAAAAGATCACATTTCGTTTGCATTCATTATTTGCTTAGTGCTTTTTCTGTGTTACGCAGTGGAGGGGTAAACATTAACCACAAATTCCAGGTTAATGAGGTCTGATCTTCGCAGAGAGCAAGGCTGGCTTTCGGCCAATCCTGTTACTTTAGGAGAGGGTATGGTGGACAATCCCCCCAGAGCAGGCCCTGAAGAAAGTCACGTGGCAGACGGTGGGTCACTTCATCTACGATAATTCACCACGACTTTACATGGGTGATTTCCTTATTCCGGGACAGTTCTGGGTTCCTGGTGACTTTTTTCCCTGTCCTTTGCTGAAAGATTTGTTTCACTGGTTGGCAATCAGCCTTCTCCTTCTGTCCTTGTGTTTAGAATGGACATGTGAGTACACCGGACTCGTCCCGCACACACGCAGAAGTAAATCTGGACAGTCACCTCTGCCCCACCTCCACGGCTCGCAGGGAATGTGGGAGGACTCTGCCTCGCTTGTCCTCAGGGCAGCCGATGTGGCATCATGGAAGCAAAGTCTTGTTATCAGCTACTCTTCTTGTTTCCTAATGTCCTAGGACTATGTCACTGACTCAGTCAGGTGACACGAAGAGACCTGGATTCTAGGAATAAAGATCACTAAGAATGTTCGGTGGACCTATTTCAATTTAGTTATTAATACTGAAGAATCCCATTCCAAACACATCGCTACTTTGGTTAAGGAGGTTTAGCCACAGTGGTTTGGGTCACTAACACTGCTCAAGGAGAGCACTATTAAAAACTTATTAACTAGGAGTTTAAACACAAGCATGTGACTTAGCAACTAAAGGGCTAGGCTACCACTTTAAGACAAACACAATTGGGGAACTGGTTATCTGGTTTCTAGGTGACCAAGCCCCTTAGGTCTCACTTTTGGTTAATTTCAACAATCACTAGTTTATGAAATAAGGGGAGGTAGGGAGAGAAACTGGGAAGAAACTTTTAGAAATTATTAGCAGTTCTTAAAAAAGGTTAAATCAAAGATACAAAACAAAAAAAAAGGTAAAACTAATAGCTGAGATATAGATTTCAGTAAGTCACTAAAGAAAGCTTCATACTGACCACACAATTTCAAATATACATATACCAACTGTAACAAACGTTTTGTTGAAAGGCATTGTTCTATACTAGGGGACGAATCTACATTCTATAGCCAAGTCTAGAAACTTCCTCAGGGTGGACCTATTTACATCTGTAAAGATCAATCAGTGTCTCTTCCTCCTGGGAAGCTGGACAGAAGGGAACTATAACATTCACACAAATGCCAACTTTTTCCTTTTACAAAGATTCCCAATTGTTAACTTAGGTCAAGTTGATCATGAATTAGTAAGTAAAAGGAAGCATGTAAGCCAGAAAAATCTGGCTCTCTCAATTTGAGTGCCTGACTACGAATATGCTTATTTTCTAAGAAATGATTCTCTGTATCTTAACTAAGTCACTTCTGTAGAGAACGCTTTGGGCCCGCCCCGTCGGTCCTGCCAAGGGCGCATTCACCTTTCATAATTGCAATTCAGCAACGCAGCCAGCTGTGGCCCACATGGAAGCGCTAACAAAGACTTTCTACGAGAACCGGTTTGTGACAGAGTTAGCTACATACTCCTCTGCTAGACAGTAGAATCCAAACACCCTAGAATACTTTTATAGGCACAGAGCACTTCTCAATCAACAGGGAAAAGACTCACGACATTCGCACGGGGCAGGGATCTCCATAGCAGCGCTTCACAACTGCAGTCATGAAACTCTCCAGGGTTTCATGAATGAACACGAAATAAACAAACTCCACACTATCCTACAGTATACTTCGTTCTACAGTGAAAAATAACAGACACGAAAAGAACTTGACACATGTACCTACGATTATTATACAACTTTGTGTGTAAGAAACGGTGTGTCCAGTCACCGATGTCAGGAAGCCAGAAGGCAGGTCATCGGATGTTCCAATGCGTTTCTGACCCACCTGCGGCTGGACAGGTAACACTGACCCGCAGACCGTCAGGTTACTCTAGGTTAATTATCTAATGATTGTTAGTGTGTGTCACGTATTTTAGTTGATAATGTCAACTTACTGTTGTACTATTAACCCATTTTTATTGCATACAAACTAGTGAATAAAAAGGCTGCTTCTAGTAGCAACTGATTAAACATCTTTCTGCTCTACTCTAAGGATACAGTTCAAACACTTTCAATATTTTATATTTTACCAATATATTTTCAAAATGTATTCCATGGTTAAAGTAATTTGGAAACTGTTCTAAGACTGCTGCCCCCAATTTTATTTGACTTGTAATGCTTTCCGTTAAAATGCAGAGAAAGTTACAGTTCTATATACACAGGTAAAGGAGTTATGTTGACTTAAAATACTTTAAATCATTCCCCACTCCTTTAATGCATGATTATCAAGAAGTTTTTCCACCTTACATCTCTTTTTGGTCAAAAGGAATCTGGGCATGCCCTGCAGGAGAAGTGGTTTTCTGCTTCCTCCAGTCAATGGGAGTCCTCATACATCCCAAGGACCTAGGTTCACATCCCGGGACCAGCAAGGGGTGGGGGGCAACAACCAACATGAACAACTTCCACCTTCCTCCCCTCTCTTCCTGACTGCTTGGTTACTTTCCTTCATTCCTGCCTGCATCTTTCCTTTAAAAAAAAAATAAAAAGAAAGAAAGAAAAACCAGACAGATGTTTTCTGCCAAAAATGATTATTCTGTTTTATGAACAGATTGATCAGGACTGGGGTCTCTCTTATAGGAGGTCACTTCAGCCAAAAACCAAAAAAGTGAAGTTAAGGGTCATGAGCTCATATGCAAGAGATATAGCTGTTTAGCCAGTTCTACTAAAGCAGGCTTTAAAGTGTTCTGCATAGTTTCTTGAATACATTTCCAAATCCTTGCTAGGATGAAGGCACTGTACCCATCCTTGAATGACATCAAAGTCACAGCGATCGTACCAATGGACAGAACTGAGGAGTTCTGAAATCCCACACCAAAGGGACAGACCTTACTTTACCAGTTAGTGGGTCAGAGAGCTATGGGCCCTCTGTGCCCACGGTGAGTTTATCTGGGAAGGAGCTCTGCCTGGCATCGCATGGAGGGCGGGCGAATCCTGCAGTGGTACAGAGTTCAGCCGGAACCTCGCAATCATGACGCTTTGATCCCTTCCTTCTTCCTCCACAAGGAAACCCTGCTGGTTTACTGGCCTTCAGATTCTACTGCGAATCATGCAAAACCTGCAACAATCAGATGTGCAACTGCCATTGGGGTAAATGCTCTTCAAAGCCAAACAGGGAACTGGATGCATTCTTGCTGCCTGGGGAGATGAAACACAAAACCCTTGACATCACCTCCAACTTCTTCCTGTACATTTACAGTTTAGAGGCAGCTGCTAGTGAACGTCAAAGCCCCCTGCCTTTCCAGCCGCCTCCGCTCGTATCTGAGCGCCTGTCACCTGGCACTCCTCAACCCAGAAGAACCTTCTGCATTCGGTGCGCCGCGACGCCGGCCTCGTCCTCCGAGTCGGACTCGCTCTGGGAGGTGGAGCTGAGCGAGGCGGAGCTGCACGGGGACGAGCACTCGGGCGAGCACAGGTAATGCATCAGCGGGAGGCGGTACTTCCCGCAGAAGTCCACGAATTTGATCTGTCTCACGCAGCAGTCAAAGTAGACGCCTGCAGGGGGAGGAACAGGTGCAGTGTCACCAGCGGGCGGCGGCCCCTTTCCGGCTTTCTGCAGAGGGGTCAAGGGCGGGCTTCTCGCCGGTGACTCCTAAGCAGGAGCAGTCGTCTGTGGCGTATAGAAACATGCTACATTGGCAGATACTGGAGACGGCCATTTGGCTGCTAAGAGGTCAGGAGACCTGTGTCAAGGGGAAGCGCCACCAAGAGGACAGTTTCCCCGACGTGTGTTCCCTGGGTGACGTGTGCGCAGTGGCTGATGTGCCCGTCATCCCTCCCCCAGGCCTCCTGGGTACCAGCCTACAGTCAAGACCCACAAAGGCCCCACAACACTCCTTTAATGACGATGTTAAAGACCCGGGTGTCACATAAAAATCTGAAGAAAGGAGGCGACCTTTGGAACCCACGTTCTACGTATGGGGAAGGCAAACTTCAACAACATGGGTGTGCCCTGGTGGCTTGGTGGTTTAGTCTCCACCTCCAGCAGGCACAAGCCACAACCCCCAAACCCCGGTTCCTGTCCAGGGCAGAAGAGGTGACAACCAAGAGGAACAACTAAATAAAATAGATAAGTGCTTCCTCCTCCTCGCTCTTCCTGCCGCCTGTCTGCTCACCGTCATTCCTGCGTCTTTCTTTAAGAAAAAGAAAGTTAAGACTACAGCTGCTTACATCTCCACAGGTTCTGAAGCTATAAGCTTCAAAGCGGTGTCACTGATGACAGCTGGGCCCTCACAGTGAGGAAGGCTGAAACCAGAACTCAGCTCGACTCCTAATTTAATTTAGACTCCTGAACGGAGGCAAACACGGCCAGAGGTGAGGAGAAAGCACCTGTCGCTTTGCGTGGGGTCCTGCTGTGCCTTGGGAAAGGCGCAGCCCCTCCTAACCCACGGAGGCGTCGCACACTGCAGCTCACCCGGGACCCCCAAACTCCAGACCCCAGCCCCGCTCTGGGGGGCTCTCCACCCCGCCCTCTCGCTACACCTCTTCTGGTGCCAACTGCCCTAAATGCCACACAGGGACCGAAATGAAAGGGTGCGGTCCAAGCAAAGGAGCAACAGCGACTTCTGTTTTTTTCCTGATCCTTCCTTGTTAGCTTTCTCATTTTCTGATGCTGTAGGTAAGTACAATTCATAGTTTAAAAATGGGAATTCAGGGTATGTTACTTAGAACAAAATCCCTCCCCCGCAAAGGTGTTACTTTCCTGAAAACAGATGGAATCATAAAATAAAGCAGTCGAGTTACCATGAGCTAAAAGAAAAAGCACGATGCTGTCTTGTCATTTACAAGACCTCAGGCTATCCCCAACCAAAATCTCTCCAAATATTAAAAGACATCTATTTAATTTAGAGCCCAGTAACATGCAGTCTGCGGATGGACTGGACACGTACAGTGCTTCACTGTACGTATGGGAGGTTTAAAGCACAGGCACTTTTAACCTCTGCTTCTAGGAGTGGCCTGGATGGCACACTGTATTGTCTTTTTCACCTTTTCATGTTGAGGAACTTCTTTTTCTCCCTTTTAATAGTTTCGAAACACAACGGGACGTGTAGGGGGAAGAGCATCTGCTCCAATGACCATTTCCCAGCATTTCCTCTGCACCTACATTCATTTCACTGCAGTCACAGCATTTCTGAACTCCCATTAAATTGGATTTTTGAAAGTAGTCTCTTACCTTGCTGGGTCTTTTACTCCTTTCTCTTAATACTCCCCTCAAGTGCGGTTTAGCCAAATTCTTACTCAACATTCTGCCCCAAGCTGGTTTATCACCAATTTTACTCTCTCCATCTGAAAATTTCCTTCCTTCAGCTTTCCCCTACCAAAGTCCAACTCAGGCTTCAAGAACTGTCTCATCTTTCCCAGATCTAGTTAAATGTACTCTCTTCCTCCCTGATTTCCAATAATACTTTGAGTTCCTATTTGACTCTGCCCTACCTTTTCTCCTTTAGTTCTCTCCAACTGCTCTAAATGTGAGCACTTTGGAACCATGGATTTAAGACAGTACAAAATTCAAGGTGCGTTCTGAAACGGACAGACATTCAGACCATTCTCATACTGCTGAGATCACACTCTACAAAGTACCTGATACTCAGAATGGTGAGTTTAAGCCAGGTCCCTCAAAGGAACGCAAAGGTTTTGGAGACCACAAAACCAGAATTGCTTATGCTTCTTTTGTGCTTCCCTCATTGCACTATCTTATGATGGCTCCCAGCAGGATGAGAGTTTCTCGATATTTTCCTTGAATGCAAATCTTAGTGTGTGTGTGTGTGTGTGTGTGTGTGTGTGAGAGAGAGAGAGAGAGAGAGAGAGAGAGAGAGAGAGAGAGAGAGAGACAGAGAGAGAGAGAGAGAGACAGAGACAGAGACAGAGACAGAGAGAGAGAGAGTATCTGACCAGAGGGTGACATGTCTTACTTGCTGACAAAAGGATGAGGGAAACAGAGACAAACTTATTGTCTCAAAGAAGACAGCTCATTAAAATAACACTTAAATCATCAATGGACCAAAAGGAAACTTGAATGGGAAATAGATACTGTGTTCACTTACCTCCACACTTTGGGTTTGGACAATTGCTGGCCAAGCTCAAGTATCTAAGAAGATTCTCAGGAAGGTCGTAGGGAGTGTAGGAAATATTTCGCATCTTAATGGTCCGTGCAGCTAATTCCAGGAGAGTAGGAGGGTCATAGGTTAAATCTCTCACAAAACGAACCACCAGCGGATTTCCTCGCAAACTCAATTCTTCCAAATGAATAAGGTTGAGGATCTCTCGAGGCAGGTACGTCAGCAAGTTATTGTGGAGACTGAGGGAACGAAGCGAATGCAACCTAGAAGAAAGGCGGCACACAGGTCAAGGGCACTGAGCCAGAGGCCTCCTACAAAGTGAGCCGGGTCTCCTCTAAGAACGAGCCAGAGAGACGAAGCCATAGAGAAAAGGGCTGAAACTACACGGGAGCACAGGTCTCCACATGGCACGATGTGGAAGCGCCAAAATGCTTTGCCCGTGGTATCCTAAGAGCATAGAATACGCAGAGTATTCTCATGTCCTGGCTGATGCAAATGCGAGGTGTAAAGAGGTCGGTTGTTTTGTTTGTTTTGACATACTTGATCACTCAACTGCTGTCAAAAGGAAGAATTTTTAATGCCACAGGAATTAAGAGCTTTCATATTATCTCAGGAAGGGAAGCTTCATCTTGAATATGCAATCGATGAAAACCTGGGGATTTTATGTCCAATTGAAACCATTTTTGAAAACGGGTTACACAAATATTTTAAAAATAAGCCAGAGCATTTAAAAGCAACATTAAAAATAAGCAACCGCATTCACAGCAAACCATGGAATTGTAATTCTCCTGCCTCGTTCACTTTGAGACCACCTAACTGCTCCAGCATCTAAAACGGGTCCGCAGGACAGCGATTCCTAAGCGTGGACCACTGTATTCGCACAAAGTGCTGGAAACCACGGGAAAGTACTCACTGTGAAAGCTGAGGAGGCACACTCTGGATTTTGTTGTCACATAACACCAAGTAATTGAGAGAAGGCAGGTGTGCTAATTCCGGTGGGATTTCTCTGATGAAGTTTCCTCCAAGATACAAACACTCTAAACTGTAAAAAGAAATGAACAAAAACCAAAAACAGTAAGCAAAAGTTGGTCAAGGTACCTGTCAAGATACCCCGTCTTGATCACAATGGACAGACACATGGCCTCTATTCGTTTTGCAAGTGTGTTACCTGGGATCTTTATGCCAGACTGTCTCTAGAAAAATAATGTCTTCTTTGGGAGCAAATGCTATAGGTGAGCTGAGGACACACACCGCTGTTGGACAGTATAAAAATTAAACGTTAAGCAAGGACAAAAAGTAAGTGTTACATGAATTTTTTTAAAGGAAAGTCCCAGGCAGGAATGAAGGCAAGCAAGTAGGCAGGCAGACAGGCAGGCAGGAGAGAGAGGAGGAAAAAGCAACCTCTTTTTATTTAGTTGTTCATCCTGGTTGCTCCCCCAGCCTCAGGTCTTGACCCAGGTCCTCGGGATTTATATGGGCTGCACCCAGCCTGACTTACCCAGTAGGAGTCAGCACACACCAACATGGTTAAAGCAGCAAAGTACGTGGGACGATTCATAAACAATCCAGGAGTTTAAGAAAATAGAGAAATCAGGAAAGGACAAAGCAGCTCTAATGGGAAAAGTCTGCCCCAGCGAGCTGACTTCAGCAGGACTGTGAATTGAGTCCAGCTATATGGGAGGACAGAGAACACTTCGGGGTGGAAGGCACGGCTTTGATGGGACAATGAGCACAGCCCTGAACACAGAAGAAGAGAATGCATGTTGAGGAACCCAGAGATAAGGCTGGAGAAGCGCTGGGCTGTAGGACCCCTGAGCTCTGTGCTGAGAGATGTGAATTTGACGCATTCTAGACAAGGGGAAAATCACCAGCTTTTTAGAGAAAAGATGGGAAAAAAAAGGGCCAGTTTCTTCTTTGCTCTTATTATAACAAATGTATTCTTTAGATGCTGATTTCTCTAAAGAAATGTTGTATAACTGACCACTATCATGAACTTAAGAGCTTCAGGTAAGTATGCTATTTTCCAACAGTAAGTTAACACCTTAGACGTGACACATTGCAATCTAGTTTCTCTTTGTGGTGACGACTGGAGAAAGACTCTCTTTCAAGACTTTCTTGCAGGGGGTAGCGGAATCAGTTCTTAAAGTCTATAGACATATATAATGTAGACGCATAGATCTTTTCCACTGCTGTGTTCCTTTTGTCTTTTGTGAAGCCTGCTAACTCAGAAGATACTTTTAAGACACCTTTAAAGAGCAGGAGAAAAGATCCTATGAAACTGTTAAACTGCAGAAGACCCATCGGGGCTTTTTCTTTTCATGTTTTGATATTTCGTTAGTTTATAAGACTAAGCAAGCTCCAAGAAGGTCCAGCCTCCAGCACACCACACCTGTCACCAGCTCTAGTGCCGTCACCGCTGACAAACTGACCACCTCTGTCCCCCACCACCCAGTCTTGATTTCAGTCTCATCTAGATGATTCCAAAGTTACAACATCCAGGCCCCACTCAGGTCCGCTGAAACAGAGCTCCAGGGGAAAGCAGAAGTGCAGGCTGGGATGTTAGAAGACAAAGTCAAATTCCCCTGCCGAGCTACACTGACCACAAATCCAGATCAGCATGCAGAAGCCCTCCCTACCAGCACCCTCTCACCACCCGCTTTGATGTCCTCTCTCCGCTCGGTGATCTGGAAAATGGTTCTGTTCTGCTCTGCTCTGCTAACCTGCAGTTCCCTGATTATTAGTACGCTCAGCAACCTCCTGTGTGTTTGGCCATTTGAATGTCTGGAGAGGATTTCTCCATCCTTTAGCAGCCTTTCTCATTGGCACTTGGTTTTCTCTTGCTCATTTGCTGGAGCTCTGCTGTTCATGATATGTTCCGTGGCCAAGAAGATTCTGTTTTTGTCCCTGTTTTATCTGTGTGGAAAGAAGCTGCAGCTCTTAGGATTTAAGCTTGTGAACTACAACTCAAATGCTTTATGGTCGCTCATTTTTTGCCTCTGGCTCTGGCGGTTCACCTCCTTCAGAACGTGGGTTTCCTTCTTCCCTGGATGCTTCTAGCCATTTTTGCTCTTTCCCCTCAAAATACAGAAGCTGCACTGTGGGCGCACTCGACTTCACAAAGGTGAAAACCTCTTGAATTCACACGAACTGTTTGTTCCTTTTAATCCTTTCTGCCTTGAAATCTATTTCCTCAGATTATCAACACTGCCCGCTGGCTTTATTTTTCTTAGTATTTACTTCATGTCGCCCCAGATCTTCCACTTACAGTATAAGAATTTGGGCCCATTACTTAATCTTGCTATGCCCCCCTGCTTTCTCCACTTTGAATGGAATATTATTATAGATCCTTTAGAGTGCTTCATCCACAGGTATGAACTAGTCACCTAACACGGACTACACATCATTCTGGGGAACACAGTGTAAATTAGACCAAGTTCTTGATCTTAAGAACCTTTCCGTTCTAGTGTGAGAAACAGGCAATAAATCTGTAAGCATGTATTTTTTAGGCCAGATAGTTACAAAGAAAATGGGAGGCCGTCATATAGGAGAGGAGGTGACATCCCAGAGTGGTTAGGAAAGGTTCTCCTAGGAGATGACATCTGAATGGAGAGCTGAATGAAATGACATCCAGAGGTGGAAGGCCTGGATGGGGATGGGCAAGAGAGGGTCAGAGGTCACCGGGGAAGTCCAGATCAGAGCGCCCTTTGGGAAGAAAGCTGAACAAAGGCGACTTGTAAAACCTGACTACATTTTAGAAGGATCTCGTGGGAACTAGCCGGGAAGTGGTGGGGGAAGGGGACTGTGATGGGCAGGCAGAGCTGCAGACCAGACCGGAGCCCAGCGTCGAAGTCGGGGTGCGAAATGAGAGCTCTACCTTGTCCATCTTTTTCTGTCGCTTTACTTGTAACTTACTGGGGTGTGTTTAAGTCCAACGCTTATAAAGAGCGCCTTGCTTGACCGCTGGTGTGTTCAGACTTGCGTTTTTTCGTCCACGGCCGATCTCATTCTGTCCCCCTTGAGGTCCGCCTTCTGTTGTGTCCCGGTTACCCGTCCCCCGTCTCTGCTACTAGAATTGCGTTGCTCTTTTTATTTTGCTGAGAGTTCCTTTTCAATGGCCTTGTTCTCCCTCACCCCCACCCACGTCCATGCTCCCTTCTGCGTCCTCTTCACATCATCTAGAATTAGTTCTACCTCCATCCGAAAATGCATTCGTTTCTGAGCAGTAATTACATGCACCACCGTTTGACCAATTTCTTTGTTCATTATTGCTCTGGCAGCTATTTCTTTTACATTTCCTTTTTCTTGGGAGTCCATCCTTCCAGGTGCTTTCAGCCAGGACCCACAGGCGGTCACCTGTGAGTCCTTTGTCTCAGGCGTTTTACCGCCTACCTTTCTCTCCAGCAGTAACTTGGCTGAGTGTAAATTTCTAGGTCGACTTGTTTTTCCTTGTGACTGTCCCATATGTCTTATTCCAGCATTCACTCTTCCTTCATAGCTAATCTTTTTTAAATTTTTTTATTTTATCCTTATGATTCTGAAGTTCTACTATCATATGTCAAGTTACCAAGGTAGAGAGCACTCCTTAATTGTAGGGAATTCTCAGCCATTATCCCTTCAAACGCTGCTTTTCCTGTATTCTCTTCTCTTTCTAGAAGTTCTTTTTAACAACAGTTTGGATTACAGGACATATCTCAGCATTTCTTTCATACTTTTCATCCTATTGTCTTTCTGTGCTGCAGACTAGGTGGGTGCCTCAGTAAATCTTTTTTTTTTTTTTTTTATGGCTGATTCACTCATTCGCTGACTTCACCTGCAATTCAGCCAACTGAGTTCATAATTATAGTCTTTCATTTCTAGGGATTCTAATGGGGGTTTTTCTAATCGTCAGCTTTTGCACTTATTCCTGTTTCTTCTTTTGCCTCTGATTTCAAAGCCCCTTACAGATTGCTTTGTTATATATTTTCTCAATTATAATTTATTTCATTTGTTAAATGTCTTACCGGTTTTTGATGATCTCAGCTTTCCATGATGTGTGGCAATTCAAAAGCCAGCTTAAATCTGAAGCTCTGCCATTTGAAATTGTATGAATGATCATTTTTTCCATTTCTGATGTGAAATGTTTTTCAGGATTCCATGTTTCTGCTTAGATTTATAATGCTTAGTAAAAGGAGGGAGACGACTTAAATTCTGATGTTATTTTTCCTCTCAAAGAGTATTTTGCAGCAAAGAATCAATTCAAGACTAAATTCTCCTACAATAAGTGGTTACACATTTAATGTAGGCAGGATTTTTAATCCTATCAGTTGCATCAAGCAGAGTGTAAGTTAATGTTCAGTTACTTAAAAATCTCTATTCTTCTATGACGAGAGCTCCCAGAACACACCAGAACAGAATAGAACACATGGAGTCCAAATAACAAAACTACCCCTGAGGAAGAACTATTTTAATGAGAAGGGGAGGCATTTTAGTAAACCCGGAAGCCCTTATAGTAATAATTCAGCATTTAATAACGACTTGCAATACAGTCTAGTGGGGAGAGAAAGAAAAGTGAGCAAAGTTAGCACTGAGTCTCAGAGCAAATTTAAGTATCACTCCTTCTACTTGTTTAAGTCAGGAACCAAAGAAACTTGTTTCTCGTGGTGTCACCACTCAATGTCCCTTTCTCTCAATGTTCGGGAGTGGGTGGGGAGGGTCACATAAAGGACACCAAGCCTCAGTTACTATGACTTTAGCAAAGAACGATCTGATGTTCTAAAATAGAACCATGCTCCTGGATTTCTGAAATGACAGGCGTTCTCTTTTGGAGCTGACAGGTATCAAGAGTCAGATGACCCAACCAGCTCATTAAATGCATACTTTAAGGCTCATTTCTCACTTTGGAACACAAATCATTTCCAAAGTTCCAGGGACTTGAGGCGTTTCAATGAGTCATGGGAATTCAATTTCCAAAACATGCTCTATTGTTTCCAAACAGGCTTTTCTGTACAGAGAAAAGCAATCTGTGCTGAATCTGAGTCAAAACGGCAGTGTTGGTCCACAGGGCACCTGTAAATCAGGCTTGGAACCATTCTATTCTTTCCATGTTTGACAAGGAAAGAAAACAGGAATCTCATTCACAGAATTCCTAAAGTGATCCTTCTTTCCTTTCTGTTTAGCATTAACAGACCAGTGTTAGTTTTGTTTCCTGAAAAGCATCTCCCCTCTCCCATTCTTGGAACTGCAGTGAGTGCCTATTCTCTAGCAAGGCTCAGTGATCCTGAGAAATGCATGAGGACCCCTTAGTGCCAATGAAGATAATCACATGACGAAAACGTTTTGCTTCTCCACAAAAAAATGACTTGAAACACAACCCAAATTTCTATGTTATGGTTGGTTGAAGGGAGAGGAAATTAAAGCAATACAGGTTTGTATAAAATGAGGCAGAAAACAGAGAGAGAAAAACACAGATAAGAACTAGACATGTGTGGATAGAGAAAGCAGTTTTCTTTTTATTTATTTTAAAATTTATTGAAGAAACATTGCATCATAACATTAGAGAGGTTTAAGGTATGCATCATCGTAAATTAACATCTGTATAAAGGTGCTTTCTTGAAGTAACACCCACATTTTGAATCATTTTTAAATATTCACCCACCCCAGGCTATTAAAGTATGTAATATGTTCAAAAGCAGAAGCACGAGTGGAGGAATCATCTCTGGTACTTGCCTCAAACTGAGGCAACAAAAGGAAGAAATCAGAGGAAGACTTTGAGACCAGAGAAAAGGGCAGTATGTGACTCTAAATGGGGAAAAAGGGTTTATCACCTCATTCTTATCTGGATGAGTCACCTCTTTTGCAAGATATCAAGCTATTGCATATTGTCCTCAGAACATTTTAGAATATTCATTTTAGCTCCCGTTTGATTGCAATCCTTGTATTTTCAATTTCCACCCTACAGTATTTTTAAAATTACTGGTAAAGACGGAGACTGTCTTTAATCTTGATGCTCAAAACACCTGCCCTAGTTTTAAAGGCAACCTGGGATAGTATGCCAGACACATCAAGTTACCAGTAAGATCTGCGGAGTCACCTGTCTCCAAGACAGGGTGGCATTCCTGGGCAGGACCTTTGGATATAAGGGACTGAACCTCTCCTTCTGCCTTTGTGAAGCAAAATCGATCATTTTAGTGTGGATGGCAAGCAGTCTTTGACCGTGGTGCTACATGAATCTCACTGCCATTATATGCAGCCAAGAGTTGCTGAATCTGCTTCCTCATCTGTAAAAAAGGACGGGGCACTGGGCCACTGCCTAGGCTGCTTCTACTCCTGAGAACACTTCCACACAGCCCTTGCGTCCACATCATCAGAGTTTGTACCTGGAGCACAGCCTCACTCTTTACTGACTCTTCTCAGTGAAGAGAAATGGAACAAGAAAACACTCAGATAAAAGGTCTCACGTGCCACGGGAGCTAAAGGCATCTCGACTAAACAGTTATTAGCCCAGAAAATCAGGTCATACAGGCAATCCTTCTGATCACATATGCAACAGAACGGAGATCAGCTCTGTCACTGAAAAATTCCTGGGTGGTCAGACGTCTCAGGGGTCAGAATCAGTGCCCCCACTCACTCGCTTTGCGATCTTATGACTTCACAGCTCACGGCTCCATTTCTTCCTCTCCTCTCACCGTCTCATTGTGAGGATTAAAGAGCATATTTAAAGCATCTGCACAGGGCTAGTGCACTGTAAGTATTCAAGAAATGAGACGGCTGCCTACGTTTTCCCCCATATGACAGAAATTGTATTTGCTCTAGGTTTTTCTTTGTAGATCAAGAAAAATCAAATGAGGCTGTCAAAATTACATGACACCAAAATTAGAAGGAACCTTAGGTCTGTCAGTTTTCCATCTAACTCTCTCTCCGATCCTTCTATTTCTTACTAAACCTTGTAGCAGCACCCTGATATGTTACCATTATCTCATTCTACTAGGACAGCCCCCTGCCTAGCCCTCAGATCTCTTAACCTTCCTACTCTATTCCCACTCAGGAACAAGACAGATGTGCCTAAAACTCTCACGTGTACTTAGAACACAATTCAAAGTGTGACAGGGCCTGGGATCCGGTCCAAATTTATGTTTACTGCTTTCCCTCCTGGTAATTCATCACAGTACAATGTCCTCCCTTCAACATTTTGGCCTTTAGTTCTTCTGGCTTCAGAGTTATTGCATGGACCGTTCCTTCTATCTGGACCAATCCCACACCAGCCCTTCCTAGTTAAGCCTGATTCTTCCTTCAAGAGCTGGGTTCAAATTTCACTTGCTCAAACACTAAGTCAGAACACAGACCTGGTTCTGGTCCCTCTTAGTTCAAGGTTCTGTCTTCACAGAACAACTATAACTCAAGGGTTTGCAGTGAGGTGTTTAATGTCTCTGGTTAGTGCGTTAACTCCCTGAGGGGCAGGGTCATGTGCAGCACCATGTCCCCAGTACTTCGGACAGCACCTGAAACCTGGTAGGTACTCAATAAATTATCTGCTGAGTAAAATGAGCGGACATCTTGTCCAAATCCCTCATTTGCAGATTAGGAAACTGTAATCAGGATGTGTTATGTGACTTGCCTAAGGCTGGGACACGGAGAGTTCTTATTCTCAGGTCAGTGTTCTTTTCACTACACTTAACTCTGAGGTCCCTTCCAGCCTTCACCTTCTGCTCTCAGAAAATTCAATAAAGGAGGTGCAAGTACTTTACAGATGGAACAGACTGCTTCTTACTTCTAACAATGCACTGGCTCTTGCCCTATTTCTCACGCCACTGCAGGGCCTTTTAGGGGCCTTTGGCCAGCCTGCTCCTCTGCTCCCTCCTTCCATTTAATTCGACATACATTTATGGAACAATCTAGTGGGTCAGGCAGAACTGTAAACAGAGAATGGCAATCAGGTCAATTCAGTGACGGGGATGGAGGAGGCAGGAGGCACAGAGAAAGTATGGTTTGGGCAATGATTGCTGTCCAAGAAGCAGGAAATGAAGAGAACAAAGAGGGGCCCTCAAGGTAGGTTTGGAAGGATGAAAAGGAGTTTGCAAAGCAACATACGAGGCTAAGTGAACAGCACATGCACAGAGGTGGTGCATCCATTCCACCGGTAGTCAGTGTATTCCCTGCAAGCTGCTGGTAAGCTGCAGGGCTCACTGATCCAAACAGTGTTAGAGGAGGACGTAGGGTGTGTAGCTGCAGAAAGCACCTTCTATGTGCCGCACAAAGGCAGAGACTTTGATCTAGGGGTGTGGAAAATCACCAGACTTCTGATCAAGGAAGGGACCACCTGCGATTTACACTTGCGGGATACCCGTTCAGTTGGGATCACTCCCCGAGTGATCAGAAGACCGAAATACGCCCTGGGAAGTCTGCGGAGGGCAGAGCCAACACAGCACACGCCGTGTTGACTCGGGGCCTGGGAGAAGGTAGTGACGTTTAGGGGAGACCTGAACCGCGCCTAGACAGGCTGGGGCCGCCGTGGGCTCACCTCCGCAAGTTCTCGATCTCGGCCGGGATGGTCTGCAGCTGGTTGCCGCCCAGGCTGAGGGTCTGCAGCGCGCGCAGCTCCAGCAGCGAGGGGGGCACCTCCTGGAAGCAGTTCCCGCTGAGGTTGAGCACCTGGAGGCTGCGGCACAGCGCCGACCGCGCCAGGCCCTTGGGCAGCGCGCCGGGCCCTCCGAGCCGGTTGTTCTTGGCCAGCAGCGTGCGCAGGCCGCGCAGCGCCAGCAGCTCGGGCCCCAGCGCCGTCAGGGCGTTGCCGCTCACGTCCAGCAGCTGCAGGTGCGGGAAGCCGCTGCCCAGCGCCCGCGGCAGCGACGCCAGGCGGGTGTGCGGCAGCAGCAGCCGCAGCAGCGCCTCCCGCGCGCCGCGCCGCTCCTCGCCCCGCGCCTGCAGCTCCGACTCGAGCGTCTCGGGAGCCACGCTGAGCCGGGACAAGTTCAGCTCGGCCTCCCCGGCCGCGGCCACCGCCGCCCCGGCCTCCTCCATCCGCGCCCCGAGCCGCAGCGCGCCGCGGGCGCTCCCAGGCCGGACCTCCGCGGCGCCCCGGAACCCGACCCGCGCGCGCGTCGGAAGTGAGCCGCTCACGCGGTGCGCGCGCCGCCCGGGCCCCGCCTCGCGGGGAGGGGCGCTGCGCGGGGAGGGGAGGGGCGCGGGGGCCGGGGCGCTGCGCGGGGAGGGGTCGCGAGGAGGGGGCGCTGCGCGGGGAGGGGAGGGGCGCGGGGGCCGGG